>LGRX02015887.1:0-10133 GCA_001247695.2 Cymbomonas tetramitiformis | reverse complement strand
CTCTCGCGAGTGGCCACCTGTGATGGCGCTTGACTAACACAAGCAAGGCCAAGCAGTGCGTTCAGTGCAACACACTAGGGAAGTACGCATCGGAGTTGGATCCTAAATGCACGAGTCGTGCACGTCAGTATCCAAGCCGTCCGCCTCGTGCCAAGGGTCCTCGTACTCGAGGTCGGCAATGTCCTCGTCCTCATGGCTACCCGGCTGCTCTGCTGCCTTCCCCTTTTTGCTGATTCGCGGCGGGCTTGGCGGCACCGATGGCGGCTTTCCGCTGCGCTTCTCACCAGGAGAGGGCGGTTGCTCTGCTGTCGATGTCCGCACGACGTCGCTGAAACTGCTGAAGTCGCTGACTGCTCCGCTGCCAGATGGCGGCGCAGCCAGACTGAAGTCTGTGGGCTGCACTTGCCCAGAGACTTCGCCAAACGTGAATTTACCGCCTGGCACTACGGTTGGCATAGGGGAGCTGGTCGTGAAAAAACCCGTAGCTGCTGGCGGATGGTTCCGCTCCTCAGCTCTTCCCCTCGCCTTATGCCTCTGCGAGCTGCGTCGTTGCGTTCTGGCGCTGGGCCCCTGCGTGTGGGCGGTGCCTTGCGCGGATGGAGGAGGCGGAAAAGTCGATGTAGTCGTCAAGCCCGTCACGGTTTTGCTAGCCCGCTGGAATGCGGGAAAGCAGACCGTTGCTGCCGTCGCCACTGCACGAGTGGCGTGCAGAGCCAAGTATGTCAGGTTCTGCTGAGGCGTGAGCGCGATGGTCTCGTCGTCACCGATGCACTCAGGCAGGGGTGCCCCTTGCCTTCGTGCAAGCCTTTGGGCTCTCAGCGCAGCCTGAGCCGTGCTGATGAGCAACTCCAAGCTCATTTCCGCAGCTTCGTGTTGCGGACTGGTCGCTAGTCCGCTCGATGCCGGCTTTCGCCCCCCCCATATCGTGAAAGCGCGCTTTAACACAAAATTCCTGCGTTAAATTACAATAATATCTTCCCTTTACCCATTTTATCGCCTGAAATTTATCATAAAAATTTTCGTGCAAGCAGCGTCTCGCAGCCGTCCACCGCTCCTTTCCTGTCATGTCATACGTGTCATACCTGACATACCTGTTATGTCATGTCATGGCATGTGTCATAATGACATACAGTCGTCAAGTATTGTCAGTACGGTCGACTATGACATGTACAGTCAGTATGTCTGTCATCCACCTAAGGTGAGTGACATCTGTCATCGAGAGGCCAAGTATATGGCATCGAGATGGCGAAGCAAGATAAGTCTTTAAGAACTGAATTGTTCTGTCAAGATGCATCTTCGCTTCTAGCATGCACTGAACAGCATGCGAGCATCAATGGCTATATCGTCAAGCCGATGCGTCAAGTTCACCTAGTGCTCTCGAGTTCACAACTCGATGGTGGTAACGCGTGCGACGCGTGAGAGCACTAGAGTATATGAGGAGCATTGAGCTCAAGCACGCACTTCTGGTCTATCAGTCTGCTGCACTCATACCCACCAAACTCTTGCGCGTTGCTGTTACAGTTCAATAACAGCCGTGCCATATATCAGGTCGTCAAGGCCGTGACATTGGTATTCGATTCGCTCAGGCGAGAACGAGAACAGACTCGAGTGTAAGCAGCGAAAACGTGTTTCTGATATTGTGTATACAGGCCGATATTGTGTACACAGATATTGTGTATACAGGCGCAACGAAGTTCGCATATATCGCATATCGGCAATCGCATCAGCGACCATTTGATATATACAGCTGCGGAGGATAATCACGCGGCATAATTCGAACATCTACACAGCATAGCAGCGACCGACAGCGACGACGAGGTGTGCTCGCACACACATAGCGCACATATCCTGTGATAAACTGTACAGATGCGCAATGCGCGCATCATTTTACGACATGCAGGAACAAGGCGCGCGTGTAAAATAAGCGCATCAGCAATACTCGTCATTCGCAACGACAATAGAAAAGCGCTAGAAACACAGTACAGGCGCACGCATGAATGATGCAGTATAACGCATGTGCGCATGCGTGATAGCAGTGCGCAGTCGCATTGTGTGGCTGTTATACAGAATGATACTGCACATCGGCATTATGATCGTCATGCACATATAAAATGGCGCATATAAATCAACAAATCTTGTCATTCGTAACGAGAAATTCTACGCGCGAGCTGCAGTATATTAGAATGCAGCATGCAGTCGTATGGTACGACTGTGATAATAAAAGCTGCTGAACATCGCAGTGACATCGCGCAGCATCGCACTGACATCAAGAATGTATATACAGTATTCATAGTGTGATTTTACATATGATTATGGACAAATAGCATCATCGGGTTACAGCGCACATTATGTATTTTCAAATGGCGCGCGATTTACAGTTATGGTCGTACAGTATTGGGTGATTTCGTGGTCGGCATGCGCACACGACAAGACGCATTATGCCAGTGTATACATGATTGCACATCATTGTATCAGAAAGTGATAGTCATATAATGCATGTATAAATCCAGCCTGATCACGATAACGGCTTGGCATGCATATATCCAGCCTAATCACGATAGCGGCTTGGCATTATGGCTATACATGCATACGACTTACTGCGACATATTGCAACTTACATGCATAACATGCAAGAACTTGCAAGTCCAGTGTTATAAATATATTGAACATCCAAACATGCAGAAGATGCCAGTCTTGATTGTCAGACAGGAATTGGCCCAGCTGTCCTATATCACAGGATTTAGGTATGGGAAGCTGTTCTCCTGTTAATCATAGAGTGGACACACATCAGAGCTGTTTGTGAAAATCAACATAATCATCATCCGTAATGATGAGATACAAGATTACAATATACTGAAATAATTGATATACATCATTCATGTTACATGCTGTCCATTGGTATACATACTATACATGCATGATTAAGTTAACTTAACTTAACTTATCTCAATTTATTTCAGATGTGTGCACTCAATCAGCAAGTGCACACACACAGACACACACACACACAGACACATGCACACACAGAGCAAAGCATATTTATTTATGTATGTGTGTCACAACTATGAACACGCTTAGAAGGGGTCCCTCGGGCACCCCTGAAAGGCCTGTCACACCCCCCATATTCAGTCACGCTACCGCAGCCCATGTCAGACCTCACCGCATTTGCCCCCATCGCGCCCGTCTCAGCCGACAGCAAACGCCCCAGCCATGACCCCCTTTTTCAGTAATTGTCATTCCCCCCTTCAGTCACGGTCCTACCCCAGTTCATTGTCCGCTCGAGCGCCCGGAGCATATCACGTTCACCCTCCTGCTCAGATCGCCCTCCCAGTTTAAATCATGCACGACGCCTCGCCAAGCGCTACATCGACGCCGCCGCGACCAGCCCGTGCCGATCCGCGAGAACCGCAGAGCGTCGAGCACGACATCACGCGAAGTGACATCACGACACGACCACACATGACGTCTCGGCAATGCATGACAGGGCAAACGCAAGCGCGCGTTGACACCAAACGCCGCTGTCACTGGGAACCAATGGTCACAGGGCATCCGAAACGACAATGGCATTCACGGACTTTCACTATGCTCGGACGCTTGAGTATTTAGCTAGCTCTGCTTTCGAAAAGAGAGATCCGAACCTTTCAAAACCATTCTGCGGTATAGTGATATTTGCCTCTTGTGGCCTAGTATTAAATGTGATATTTGCATACATATACTTCGAATCCACACGAGAGCTTTGTCACTAGCAGTTTGTAAGAGTCTGGTTCGGATCCCCAGAGTGCCGGCACGCCACTCTGATGTATGTGCGAAGTCGCGCCGTTGTGCTTGTTTTATCTGTGAATTGCCCCCTGCGTTGCTCGTTTGCCTTTCTGCTTTTCATGCTTCCATCTGAGTCTGAATCTACAGTCTGCGAGTGCAAGTTAGACCCGCGCCCGTTTTGCGAATCTACGAGCCGGCGTGGCAGAAGCGCGTTGCCGCCTGACATGTTGTACGTAGCACAACAATAGACACGCGTATCGCTGTTCCGCAGCGGTGGAGATCCGCAGCTGTCCGAAAACGTTCGCGAATTCAGGACACGCTCGTGAATTCCCACAGAGGGACGTTTTCCCCGTTGAGTGCCTAGCGGCGAGATAGCCCGAAGCTGCGGTTGTCATAAATTCACACCCGCGACGGCGAGCCGCCACAGTCACTCTCAGCGGTATTCACGTGTGTGCACGATGCGCCCGGCCTTTTTGTACCATATTTTGCACCATTTGCTTTGCGAATTCGAACCGCGCAGGGCTTGCTTGCCGAATATGCTCAAACCGGCGTATGCGACCGGCGTTTGGGAATGCACAACCGTAGCCGCGCCAACTCGAGCCGTGACACCTGACTTTTGCTGTTTGACGAGGTTGTAGCCGCACCCATGTTTTTCCCACAGTTTGTATGATGTTTACTTTTGTGAATTCGACCTGCGCAGGCTGTGGCAACGTTGAATTCCCCGAACGGACCTGTGTGACAGGTTGTGGGAATTCACGGCTTACGGCGCGTCAGCGCGAGTCCAAACACCCGACTGCACCTTTTGGCAGCATTGCAGCCGAATGTCTTTCCTTCAGTTTTCATTGTGTTTGTATTTGTGAATCCGACCCTTGTGGGCGTTGGCAACGGTGAATTCCCCGACGGGCCTGTATGACAGGTTGTGGGAATTCATGGTTGGCGACGCGCCAGCTCGGGTCTGGACACCTGACCCATGCCTTTTTGCCATGCGTGTGCTCGAAGCACGCCTTTGCCCGTAGTTTCTTTCATAATTGTCGACGGGAACTTGTGCTTGGTTGCTCGAAGGGCACCAACTTGGCCTTGTGGCAGGTTAGGTCGCCCAACTTCAGGGCCTGTTTGTCAGAGGCAGTCGGCGTCGAGTCGAGTCCGCTTTCGCGGCATGGCGCCAGCGTGTCGTCCAGTCACAGGGTCTGTGGCGCAGGGGCAGTCGACGTCGAGCTGAGGCCGCCTTCATGGCATGGCACCAGCGAACGATGCTCGCCAAGGAGAGGAGCACCTGGTGGGTTGGAGCCCGGAGCCACCGGATGAGTCAGATGGTCAGAAGGTGTCTCCGCGAGTGGCGCCGACTCCCCAGGACGACCCCAGTCAGCTCGGACTCGTCCCAGGGAACGAGTGCCCGCCGTCCAGTAAGGAAAGCGGGAACCTCATCCGGTGTCAGCTCTTGCTCGGATTCCGACCAGGAGTCTTGGTGGCAAGACATCCGTCGAGGCCTAAAGCGCCTGGGGAAAGACCACCCGCTGTCAGGAGTAATGTGGTTCCAGCTCAAGGACCATGGGCTCTCCGACGACGGCGCTTATCGCCTGGAGATCCACCAGCAGTCAGTCTCCGAGTCCAAGGGATTGATGCAGCAAAAGCGCGAGGACCCTCACAACTCCCTCGAGAGGTGTAGATTCTCCGCCTTTGCCATCAACGTCAGCGGACCAGGGGAGATACAGTAGTACGCCGAGGAGTGGACCTCCAGGAGGTGAGGAGAGCGGTCGTCGCTGCCGTCAGAATGAGCGGCCGCACCCGGAAGTCACACAGGGGTCTTAGGAAGTCAGGTACAGCACCTCCGAGTTCCGCAGCCCCCGGTGGGAACTGGTCAAACCGGTTTGCTCCCCTCTCGTCCTCATCGGAGGAAGAGCATCCCGCGGAACGTCCGAGGCCCAGGACTCAGGCGCCTAAGCCGAGCGGCCCCAGTCGCCCGGTACCTCGCACCCGGAAGCCCAGTCGAGCACCATCGGCCCCGCACCCCGGTCCGACTTCCTCAGGGAACACGTCGTCGTCCCCGGAGTCCACTTCGAGCAGGAACAGTCAGGACCTGCAAGAGCTGAAGGAAGCCTGGCAGAAGGAGTGGCAAGCTCGGGAGGCGGCTGCCGAGGCTCGCCTGGAACAGCTGCCTCGGCAACTCCAAGAGAGTCAAAGAGCTGCCGAGGAGCGCAGGATCTCCGATCAGCGCGCTGCCGAGGAACGCAGGGTCTCCGAGCGACGCGCTGTCGAAGAGCGCTGGGCTGCAGACCGGCTGGCCGCAGAAGCCCGGGAGACTGCCAGGCAGTTGGCTGTCGACGAGAGCGTCGCTCAGCAGGTAGCTGCTGATGAGCGGCGAGCAGCAGATCGGAGGTCGGCTGAGGCCCAGCTAGAGGAGAGGCTGCAGGCGGTCATAGAGTCACAAGTCCAAAGGCTCGCCCTGGTTCAGGCTTCGCCCTCGGGGCCCGTGGAGTCAGACGCTCGAGGGCCCTCAGCGGCAGCGTCGAGTCCGGTTCAGGAGACGCCCATCTCCCGAGAGGGACATGAGCTGGTAGAGCCGACTTCCGTCGTCACCTGTGACGTCGAGAACCGGGGCGTTCAAAGCCCTCCGGAGGAGTCACGCGCGGGCGTGGCATCGCTTCCGCCGCACTCATGGGACTTTGTTTCCCTTCCAGTGAAAGTCTGCACCGCCCTCCGGAAACACGTGGTCGAGCATGGCAAACCGGGGATCGACGCCCAGCACCTGTTTTACGACGCCGCCCGTAGGTATCGTTCCCTTGGTCAGGTCGCTGGGTGCGTGCACACTACCAGTCAGATCAGGCAATGCCTGAAGGCGAGGGTCTCGGACGAGGACAGAGTCTTCGGGTCTCCGGTGATTTACAGTCTCACGGCGGCCGTGGCGCCCGTCGCAGAGAACTGCGCTCGCTGCAGGTGCGGGCACGAGGAGAGTCCGGTGCATATGTGGACATGTCAAGTGGGCACTAGGAGAAGTGTAGTGGCACTCCTGAAGAAGGTGTACCTGCCGGTGTGTGGGTTTTGCGCCGCGGACGTGTGGCCCGGTGCTTTCGACGACTTCCCGGTTGTGTCACCGCCTCCGCTTGCTGCGGCGGCAGACACACCAGGAGACGGGGGGGGGATGGTCCCTCAACCTGAGCACTCGGAGCCAAACGAGCTTCCGGAGGTGCCCGGTGTCAGCAGTCATGGAGGTCCCGGAGGCTCGGGGGGCGGTGACCCTGGAGGGCCAGGAGATCCGGGGGGTCCGGGCGAGGATCCTGGCGGCGATGGGCCGGGTGAGGACGGGGATGGCGACAGCCAGTTCACCTTCTCGTCCTCTCGTTACAGGGAGTCCCGAAGCCATTACAGTCGTAAGGACGAGCAGCACGCTCTTAAGGAGGCCCTCAGAGCCATGGAGAAGGCGGTGGACAGATACCACACAGAGGTGGAGGGGTCGTCCCACGTCTTTGGTCGGCTCCTCCGATTTGTTCGGCAGGTCAGGGAGGTTCGGGAACTGGAACCGGTGCGCTACGCCATGGAGATGGTGCGTCTGGGCACACTAGAGAGCGGGGGTGAGGAGACGGTGTTGTCAGACCACTCCCTGCTGTCGGAAGTGGCCAGACACTGCTTCGGCAAACTAAGCTCCGAGTACCGCGAGCTTTCTTCGGCGTTGAAGGAAGCTCGGGACGGTAAGAACCTCACCCTGGACGTCATAGTGGTCCCCTTGGCGCAGCTGGTGATGCCCGACAAGGGGGAGATGGCGTCGATCGGTCCGTTCCTGCGTCGCGTGCGTCAAAGTCAGGACTAAGTGTAACCCGTTTCGGAGATGAGAACTGAACTGAGAATTGTAACATAAAAAGTAAAGAGCCGTAACTGCTGTATATTGTGTATTGAAAGCATGCACTGAAAGCAAAAGCATTACTAGAAGGATTTACGAAACCGAAGTCCGATAGTAGACCAAGCGAAACCATACCTCGTGCGGTCGTTTAATAAGTGTAGATAGAATAAGTCCGAAACCGTAAAGAAGAGAAGAGCAAGAGAGTGTAGACTCCTACACATATTATCTGAAGGGCACTGGCATAGGAGAATAATGGTTTTTTGAAATGAGAATAAGCTATATTGTAACATTACTTTAACGTCAACAGCCTGAGATGCTGATTGTCGGATTTCAAGAGCTGAAGGATTCGTGGAATCAACCTTGGTAACATGTGTTTTGGTCGATGAATTGTTAATCCTCGGGTTCCCCCCACATCTAGAGAGGCTGGCGCACAAGTTGTTGCCAGTGTCTGGGGGGAAGCAGCTGAGCCAAAGGATTGCCAGGTGTGCCATTCAGGCATCGAATTCCATAACAGCAGAGCCGAGTGAGTGAGATCCGCCGCTCCAGCCATCTGCCCGTCATTCCTTCCGGGTTCATGACAAGACACAATTCACCAAAGTCATGCACCAATAATGCACGCGTCAAATGTACAGTTGCACAGTTTGTGTCCGTATGCAGCCCCATCGAGGTTGAACATCTAGACAGCAACTCTAGACCGACAAAGAGCCCTCTTGTCTTCGGATATCTTGGGCATTCTCATATTTCCAGCTCCCTTGTGGTTAAGGAAGCATCATGCCTGTGCCAAGCCGGGACGCTGCTCCTCGAAGCCGCGCACCTGAGGCGAGGCTTACGAGACAGTGACCTTTGACCTGTGGGGCGTCAACCCCTTATCAAATCCTGAACATTTGTTGAAACCGGGATAAATTTAACATGATGCAACTTAGGTGGGATTGTGAGTTCCACATAATCATATTGTCTACGTATGCTGAAGGCATAACTGCCGCATATGGTCACGATAGGTCGTAGCTTCTATAACATTGTGGCTTCTGAGTCAATAAGCTGATAGCCGATGACTTTGGCCAATGATTGCCGACCGAATAATAATCAGGGCTGCATCCCAAGAACTGCAGGGCTGCATCCCGAGAACTGCAGGGTTACATCCCTAACATTTTTACCCTGCATCAAATTGATATGACAGGAGCAGGAATTGATCCTTCCTTGCTGAGGTGTAGTGAGCCTTGTACAAAATAATCATACCCTTGCACAGATACGCATACATGCGGGTACCATATCTGTGGATAATAAAAGCTGATATACTGCCTTTGCCAGACCGTGGTTTGTCATTCGGATCTTATGGCCAGTCATTCTGAGCTGCCGGAATGTTCTGAGGTAGATGGAGTTGTGATCCTGAGTCGTGCTTGACACACATGACTAACACGAATTCACATTAGTGTGATTTGTCGGCAAACCACTGACCTGGCTTGCGGCAATAGCGCAACACACCGGACCAAAAAAAGGAGTTTGGCAGATCGGGTGAGGAATTAAAGTGGACTTACCAATCCCTCCGATATCTCGTAAGCAGCGCTTTCTCCGCCTGCATTAAAACAAACCTTGGAAAAGAAGGTTATCCATTCGGCCTATGAACCTCCATAGCAGTTTCAGGAGGGGAGGAAGGGGTGGATGCACTATTATAAGGCCGTGGAAACAAGTACCCAAAGGGTCAAATCGTCGATCGGCAAGCGCGATATCTCTCCGTAACGTAAACCTCGGACAGAGATACCCTGAGCGTCACTCTGAAATACGAAACGCCAATCAATTAGGGGGGCAACATCCTAAGAACTGTACAGGTGAGGGTTTAAAGTGGACTCCTCATAGAGACCCCCCGATATCCTAACCCTGAAGTACTATAAGTATTATATGGGGGGCTACATCCTAAGAACTGTAAGGTGAGGGTATAAAGTGGACTCAGTTCCCCCCGATATCCTAAAACACCTCGAGGGACGCCTCACTGGTGTAAGAAGACTGGCCAGCTCAACAACAAAGACATCAAAAACATATACAAAAGGTATGCACCCTATATTGTGAGGTCACAACACTTCCAAGAGGGGAGATCTGTCAGGGATATGACCGATGACATATGTGTCATACATGTCATACGTGACATACATGTCATACCTGTTATGTTATGTCATGTCATGTCATGTGGCATAATGACATACAGTCGTCAAGTATTGTCAGTACGGTCGACTATGACATGTACAGTCAGTATGTCTGTCATCCACCTAAGGTGAGTGACATCTGTCATCGAGAGGCCAAGTATATGGCATCGAGATGGCGAAGCAAGATAAGTCTTTAAGAACTGAATTGTTCTGTCAAGATGCATCTTCGCTTCTAGCATGCACTGAACAGCATGCGAGCATCAATGGCTATATCGTCAAGCCGATGCGTCAAGTTCACCTAGTGCTCTCGAGTTCACAACTCGATGGTGGTAACGCGTGCGACGCGTGAGAGCACTAGAGTATATGAGGAGCATTGAGCTCAAGCACGCACTTCTGGTCTA
>LGRX02015886.1:0-20569 GCA_001247695.2 Cymbomonas tetramitiformis | reverse complement strand
GGGTAGATTCTTCTTCCGAGTCGCTAGGGCAGCTATATTCACTTTCTTCTTCCGCAGTTTTGTTTTTCATTCTGGCAATAATGGTCTCATACTGTCTGTCTGAGATGTAATCATAGTGTGAGTTAATATCACTGACTTTAGCAAGAACAGAAGAGGGCGGGTCCATATGGTCATTATACTCGAAAATGGGACCTGCTGGGATTAGGATGCAACCGTCATTGGTGATGCTATATTCAAAGTCGTATTGAAAACTGCTGGTTCCTTCGATTCTGACAAAGACATTAGGGTTTATGGCATTGTTACTGTATTCTGTATATTGTATTGACATGGCCTCCAAGTCAATATTGGTAATGTGAGTAAGAGAGATGGAATCTCGGTCACCACTTCCTTTCCAATAAAACTCACCCGTGTCCGGGGGTACTATGTTGTCTCTATATTGTTTCTTTACATATCTGGCCTGTGGGTCCAAATCTACAGGGTTTTGAAGCATTTCCTTTTCGATTTTGGTTAGCCATCCAGGGGTTCTATTACCGTTCAGCCTGAAAAAGCCTTTGCTTTCTTGCCAGTTTTTTAACATTCCACCGCAGGGAGTCAAAAAGGAACCTGTGTGCTTGAGGTTATATTTTTGAATTGCGGAGGTAACATTCCTCGACATGTAGAGTTGTCTGGGAAGGGTGGTGATTAATGTGGTTTCACCCGCTTCATTTTCGGGGTAATTTTTAGAGTCGATAGCGTATCCAAGTTTTGCCATAATGTGACTTGTACGCCTGAACCAGTTAAAGCGTTTGTCTTTTGTGTGACTGTAGGTTGCATAGTGTGATAAGGGGAAGCCCGAGATGGCATTTTTACTCATTTCGTTGTTCATGTTTTGAATTATTATTTTAAGCCATAGATTGTTGTTTCTACGGTATAGTGAGATAAGATGGGGGTCAGTGATGCGGTCCGTGTGGTTGTGTTGCCAATATTCGTGTTCATCTGCAGAACACAGGGTGTTCATAGTTTCAGTAATACACGACGCGGTTGCAATATCGAAGACACTATCAATACCGTACCCGCCCTGGCAGACTGCTGTCCAGATTATTTGGTGATTGGTGTCAACTGGGCAGCCCAGATATTTGATTATATATAAACGAAGCTATCATTTTGTCCAATTCAATTGCAACATTCTTTGAGGAGTTGGCAATTGCTGAGGTAACTTTAAGGGGGTACGCCATCCTCGGAACTACAACCGCATTTATAACATATCTTAGCTGGTGTAGAGTCATGTGTTGCAGTTGGATGGATGTTAGAGTAGATTTAAGTCTGTCGATAAGGATTTCCGCCTGTTTGTCCCATTCCCCATTTAGTGCAAACCATACTCCGAGGTATCTGTTTACCTCTTTACTGTTAGAGAAATCGAGAAAATCTGGTGACTCAGGGGGTATCCATTTCGCATCAATGGAAGGACTTGAGTCATTGGTGTTGGACTCCAGATGACCCCCAGAGATGAGTAAATCATCGGACAGGTCATATCGTGTAACCATCTTGCCCCGAGGTTTGATGCGCTTTCTGTAAGAGTATTTGGATTTCTTAACATTGATGGGAATACCGATGAAGCTCATAAATTCATTAACTATACCTAGCATGTCTTGAACTTCGTCTTTAGTTTTTCCCACGAGCATGATGCCATCACAGAAGAACCGTGCAAAGATATTTAAAGGGGTGTCCTTTTCTAATAGGTTTTGGGAGGGAGGAATCACATTATTTCCTGGTTTGTCTGGTCTATGGCGTTCCGAGTTCAGTTCATATCCATATGTGGTTCCTGTCGGGTTTGCACCGTTTGCTCTTTTTGCTAACCAAATTGCCAGAATATCCACAATGGCTACAACCCTTAGTGGGCTCAAAACTTCTCCCTGTGGAACTCCACATTCGAGGGACCATTCATCTGTGAGGCCTTCTTCAGTGAGTACCATTCTAGAGGCATCATTGGTGATGTCTGAGATGATGTTGATTATTTGTGATGGGAGTCCTAACTTTCTGAGCGCTAAAATCCAGAATTCAGCTCTGTCAAATGCTTGTTTGAGGTCCAGGTAAACTACGTGGAGGTCATTGTCGTATCTATTGGCATCCGAAATAACTTCATTCAAAATTTGGAGTGAGTCATCTATGTTTTTATTCGGAAGAAAGGCATCTTGAATGGGAAAGAGAATGGGGTGGGTGTTGAGTATTGTTTTGAGACGGTTAGCAATTATTGTATTAAATAGTTTAAGACCCGTTTCCAACATTGTGAGGGGTCTGGAATTATCTATGGTACATGGTGCTGAGGGATTTTTAGGGATTGGAAGGATGACTCCAGATTTTGCACTCTTAGGAAATCTCCCAGTTATAAGAATGTGGTTAAAAAGTGAGACAGTAACTTCTTGAAAAATCTCTGGACCCTTGATCCACTGCGAGTATCTCATCCCTGAGGGTCCTGGTGCTGTAGAGATACCACAGTCCGAGTACAGTGTGGGCCCGATTTTAAGCAACAGTCATTTTCGATCCAGCCTCCAGCCCTCGATTGCTTATATCGAAAATCGCGAAATTTCCAGCCTCCCAGCGATTTCGGTTTTTTTCGTTTGCTTAAATGGATCTAACGACCCGAAATTAATTCGCGGGACCCAGGGGCACCCAGCCGATTGAACTGCTTAAAACTGGCCAGTCGCGCACTAAGAAATGTGTCACCAGCTCCCATCGAGGCAGCTGCGATTGCTTAGCGCATTGCTTAGAAGGAGAAAAGAGAGCCAAAAGTCGCGTTGTCCGTAGACGAAAGGCTCGTTTTGAAAGGTTGTTCCTCCCCCTGTTTTGAAAATGTGTATGTATACATAATCATCATGGAAATTGCAACCATTTTATTTTTGCAATCGCACACTAGTAGAAAGCACTATGGCCCATCTGATTGCCAAGGAGCTGCGAGAATTGAAACAGTTGTGCGACGAGGGAGTCTTGACACCGGATGAGTTTCAGAAGGAGAAGAGGTCTTTACTACTCTCCAAGAGTAACAACCGACATGAAAGCCATGCTAGCCATGCAATTTGCGTGTCTGACCAACAGGATGACGATAGTGCATCTGATAGTGAAGTGCCCGAGCTTGTGGATGACGACTCGGACTCTGACTCTGATGAGCTAAAAACAACAAAAATGCCCATTTTCGTGATCTCGATCCAGAGGGCTGGAATTGCTTAACGGGGTTGGCCAAAAATCCAGCCTTTTTGCAAAGGCTGGAAATTGCTTAATTTTTGAGAGTTCCAGCGCTGGTTGCTTAAACGAGTGTTGCTTAAAATCGGGCCCGCACTGTATGCTTGTTGAAGTTCTTTGTGCGTGATTTCTGTCAATAGTCTTGCGGCAGCCGTATCGGGGATTTTGGGGCTATCCTTGAGAATGTTAGTGAGCCACTGTGGGAGTTCATCTGGCTCATTCGGGTTAGAAGAAAATAATGTTTTATTTTTGTATTCATCTAGTGTTGTGTTTAGTCTTTCCGATTTTGTCTCAGGTATCTTTCCATCACTACCTGGGGTTGCGGCTGCACCTTTTTCAGTAGGTTTCATCTTTCCCATGACTGTGTCTAGAAACCTCGAAAGGTTAGTTGAGAAAAGATGCTGCAGGGCTTCCTTTTCTCGAAGTTTGCGTCGTTCGATGTCTGTGTCTTGTTCTGTTTTTTGAAAAGCATTTCTGATTATTACATAATTTTCATGCAATCGTAATCTCCATGTGGCTGCTGCTTCATTGTGTTTGGGTTGGAGCGAGGCAAACGGTAGTGTGCGGGCAGCCTTTTTGGCTTGCTTTGGAATGTTGCTGACATGAGTTCTTGTGTCCAAATATTTGATGGTGCGGCGTACTGTGTTTAGCCATTTGTATATATAGTTAGATACTGCTGATGGCTTTTTGTACCTCCCAGTTTTGTTCTGATTCTTGGTGCCAAAGGCGTCACTTGCCGCCTGATGTGCCAATTTGTGCAGGGTATCCCATGTCGCGTCAGGGTGCATTTCTTTGAGGCCAGTGCCGCCGTTTCTAGCTGCTTCCGAACCATTTTCCATTTCGAGTGTGCTATGTAGTCTTTCAGTGTAAGACACCCAGCCTGTAGCGTATTGGAATAAAAGGGCTGTGCAGTCTATTTTTTCCGAATGCATCTCAGATGGTAGCACGACGTTTTTGTAGCTACCCCCTACCATTTTTGTAGCTACCCGGGTTTGTAGCTTAGCTACAAAAGCTCCCGCGGTGGCCCATTTTGTAGCTATAGCTACAAAAGCTCCCGGGGTGGCCCATTTTGTAGCTGGCTACAAAATTCACGAAAACGAATTTTTGAGCTATTGGAACCACAAACGAATGACACCGCACATAAATCATAGTACATTTTTATTGAACTAACAGTACCGCCTACCGCGCAGATGGCATGTAATACGAATATATTAGACAGTTGTATGGAGGATGCCAAGAAATTAATGCTATCAAACTATCATGCATACTAGCACGAGGCAAACATGCAGGCATTTCAGATCGGTCGAAAGATTAGCTAACACAAATTAGACTCTTAAAAAACAATAGCATAATTAATACCATCCATGCTAGGTTGCTAGTTTCTAATCTAAGGGTTCGACGACCCGTGGGCGATAAGAAAACACGAGCACAGAGCACAGATCCAAAATAATTCCAAACATGTTTCCTGCAGCACACGAGCGTCGACTTAGTCAGGACGTTGGGGAACGACCCCAATACGGACAAACCTATTGTTGTTGGCATTTCGCCCTCGATTGGGAGTTTACACGGAAGACGTCTAAAAAAACAGCGAAACAGTAAACAGGGAAATAGGTTGAGTAATTCTGAAGTAAACCTGCGAATTTCTAAAATAAACAAGCGAATATCATTTTTGCAAGACTGGAAATTACAGCATGCCACCAGCAACGTTACTGGCGGCATCAGAAGGAGCCCGGCGTTAAAAAAGAAACCTGCAAAAAAACGATACGCTAGTCAGTAAAGATGTTGGGACTCGAACCCAAACCGTCGGGTTGTAAATAAGCCCGCCGGTCTCCAAGCACCCCTATCTTCAGCGAGTTTAGTAGAGCTGGAAAGATGCCGCCAGTTGCTGGCGGCTTCAGAAAATGCACAACATAGTGGCAACCTGCGAAAAATAACGATGCCCGGAGGAGATGTTGGGAATTGAACCCATACTGTCAGGCTGCGAAGAAGCCCGACGGTCTCCGAGCATCCCTACAACGTAGGAAACAAGAACCGGGCCAGCAACGGCTAATGTGAAACATCGCACGCAGCGAGGAAAGCCCCCCTCCCCCGCCAGGCTCCACGCATACAGGTTAAAACACGACCGATTCAGGATATCCGCTAGGATAACGAAGTGGCGTGTAAAAGTTGTTAGTCAAACAAGAAAGCAGAATGCTGAAACAGCAGGCATGAAACAGGCGGCGCAAGAAGAGAGCTTGAAGAATGGTGAAGGTGTGGCAAATCGGGATCTAATATGAGATTTCCTCAATCGTGGATGCGCGATCGTCAGAGCTCGTCGGGGCCGCGTGACTCCTGAAATATCTGAAGTAGGAAAGGTGACTGGTGAGACGATCTTGAAGCACGAGATGCGCGTGACATATATCCGATCGAGTCTGCTAGTTGTGACTAAAGATCGAACGGACAGTCCGTCAGCCAGTCGGTTGATATTTCGATCGGGCGGTCGAACGGTCGCCATACAGTCGATGTAAGACTGAATGTTATGGTCGACGACAAATATCACTACATTCTGAAAGGGGGTCGAAAAGTCCGCTAAATAATTTTTCAATTGACACGGTGCGCGACGTTCGATTACGAAACGATTCTATTTTTTTGAACGCTCCAGAATATTTATTCCTGCCACAGCATAAAGGATGCCTCGTGACGCAGAGGGATCGATTATCCCCTCGACGTATGACACCGCGTTGACGCGAATCTGGTATGACTCTTCCCATTCCGTCGAGGATCCGATTTCGTGATGTTTCACCCTGCGTGCGTGAGTCACGCGTCCCTTCGTGTAACTCCGAATGCTGTCCGCGTGACAATGAGCATCGCATATGCCGAACCGAGACTGTGGCGTATATTACAAAACATTGTCGTTCTGTACAGTTTATGTCGCTTTGTACAGTGCTTAACAGTGGTGGCCGATGTTTTTTTCCAGCCACGCACTCGAAAGGTTCTGAATTTCGGATAGAATAAATCGACGTATCAACAAATATGCCGAAAAGACAGTGCACCCACGATGAAAGTACATTTGACCGAGGTTTATGCACCGTGTGTCGCTCTGAGCAATCTCGGATGCGAGCGAAACAACGCGCTCGCATCCCAGATCGCAATACGTACATGAGGAGTGCAAGTAGCTTTCATTTGCGAGTAACCCAAATTACAAAACAGCCGAGCGCTTCCCGTTTGTGCGGGATATTCACATTTATCCCATGGCATATTTCATATGAAATATACACATAAGCACGAAGGCATCGGCCACGCATCTTTGAAACTAACGAGTTTCAAAGATGCGCTTTTTGTCATTTGGGTGCGCATACCCAAATAACAAATCAGCCGAGCGCTTCCCGTTGGCGTGGGGTATCCAACGCTTGAATGTTGAATATTCATTATAATATGAGTTAGCATGCGAGGTTGCAAAGGCATCGGGACAGAATCTACGAAACTGTCCTATGCCTTTGCCTTTGGGTTTGGGTTCGAGCGTACCCAAACCCAAAGATGGCAAACAGCCGAGGGCTTCCCGTGTGTCCTAGCGCACGAAACTTGGCACAAATACTTCCAAGATACATATCTTTAAGTTACATGAAGCTCAAGGCTTCAAGTTACTTGTGCGCGAAACGCGCAATTTGTTTCTAAGGCAGATGTTTTGGGTTTGGGTTCGAACCCAAACCCAAAGATGCCAAACAGCCGAGGGCTTCCCGTGCGTCCTAGAGCACGAAGCTTGGCACATATACTGCCAAGATAAATATCTTTAAGTTACTTGAAGCTCAAGGCTTCAAGTTACTTGTGCGCGAAACGCGCAATTTATTTCTGAGGCAGATGTTTTGGGTTTGGGTTTGGGTTCGAACCCAAACGCAAAGATGCCAAACAGCCGAGGGCTTCCCGTGCGTCCTAGAGCACGAAGCTTGGCACAAATACTGCCAAGGGATATATCTTTAAGTTACCTGAAGCTCAAGGCTTCAAGTTACTTGTGCGCCCAACGCGCAATTTATTTCTAAGGCAGATGTTTTGGGTTCGGGTTTGGGTTCGAACCAAGCAGCCGAGGGTTTCCCCTGCGTGTGCATGTGTGTTAATTCATATGAAATATTCCATGGAATAAATGTGAATATCCCGCACAAACGGGAAGCGCTCGGCTGTTTTGTAATTTTAAGATCGGTATCTTCACTTTTCAGAGGGAATATTTGTGATCACGTGTCGAGGTCTGAAATTTGTATATCCAATCCGCAATCGCGCTGCAACCTGCTTGCATCAACTTCGGAGACGATTCATTCTTCTCAGGATCGTGTTCATGTCATCGCTACCAATCGGAGGCTATTAAAAATTTCGCCGCTCAGTTCCGGCCTATAATCGACCGTCGAAAATATTATATCCGGCGGCCCATGCCATCGCGATCAATTTCGCCGCTCAGTTCCGCCCTTATTTAGCGGGCTTTTCGACCCCCGTACAGAATGTAGTGAATTATAAAAACTGTGTTCTCAAAATTTTGATATCTTTATCTACTCTATCTGCTTTCTTTCTGACCTGGACTCGCCCCGTACCGTAGGATGCACTGGGTAGTATGGCTACAAACAATCTGGGGGCGGTGTCGTGTGGTGATGCATCCTGACGCACCCTGTTAACACTGGGGTGTGCCCTGGAAAAATCCTGGGAATTTCCCCTTTCCCCTATAAGGGAACGAAGATTGTCCCAGAATTTCCGGGGGAAATTCCCGGTCGGTTCTGGGGCATCTACAAAAATGTCACAGTAGCTACAAAAATGGTAGGGGGTAGCTACAACAGGGGGGTGTGGGATTTAAGGCTGAGCGCTGAGTGGGAGGGTGGCGTGGGGCGGTTGGGTTAGGGATGAGCGGGAATGGCGGGATGGGGTCGTGGGTGGTAGTCATCGAGAGTTCGTACGTCGAACTCGAAGATGGCAAAGCAAAGATACATCTTGAATACAAACAAGAACCATCTTGGCTTTAAGCATGTGCGGAACACGCACGCATGCACAGTATGAACGAACTAGTCGTTATTACAATACTGGTCGTTCAACCTAGGTTTATTTTAGGGTTCGCCTTTGTACTACAGTAGTTCCGTTTTAAGTGGGTGGGTGGTAGTGCGTCATTTGGTTGGTTGGGGTGCTTATTTTGGGCCTGTCTTGTCCATCTCGGGTGTCGCTGTAGTGTTTTCGTTGTTGTCGAGTTTATGGTTACAGCGTTGCATTGCCCTAAATCCATATATGTAACGCCCCTAATATCATTTCCTTGGCGGGTCTCATTTTTTGTATGTCGTCCCCTAGTTGTGCAAAACATTTGGGGTGTTTCGGTGTGTTTTCCAATTTTTTTTACTTTTACGTAGAGCATTTTTGGGAATTCGCTTGTGGTCGAGTGTCGGCAGTTCGCCCTCATACTTTGTGTAGCGTGTCTCCCTACCCTCCTGAGCCATTCCCTAAAGTTTTTTCCTGCCCCTCTCTGTATATGGGGCTGTGTGAAGTCATTTGTGTCTTTAATTGGTAGGGTTTCGGTAGGGTTCGCCTGCATATCGTGGTAATGTCGTGCAAACTTGCCGAGTGGGAATGTAATCCTAATATTGCTATCAGTGTACCATGTATTCTTTTGTTTAAGTATATATATGCAGCGGTTCATTGCTGCCGTCCTCTTCTGTCGTTCGTTCGTACATGCCATGGGAATTCAGTTTATGTTCATTAGTTTCGTGGTTGATTATAATCGGCTATATGGTTGATTGTAATAAAGCCGCGTCCACGTGAAGGCGGCGGCCACGTGCACGTGGTCCCCCCGCCACGACCCAGTGGTTTAGGTCGGATTGTTGAGGTACACGACGCTCGCCACGCACGTTCCTGCGAAGCACAGTCAGTCGGTACATTACCGGTACACATGCACCCGGGAATAATCACAATGGTACGACGTGGGTACATGTGTACCGCGCGTGTACGGTGAATGCGGACACATTCTCCCACTAAGGCATTCCCACACGACGCGCCCACGCAAAATAAAAATTTTGGCAGGGCCTCCGGCGCACATTGTGACCATAAGCAAGAATTTCCGGCATATTTCGTTTCACCTTCATGCGTAAGTGTCCGGTACGTATGTACCGACGTCACACCGGCCATGTACCAACTGAAGAACGGTAAGGTGCACGCGTACCCGGGGTGCACGCATTACTTTATGAAGGGAAGAACGCACCTTGCATCGACATCGTCGGTGTCGTGAACGGGTCGTTGTCGACCGTGTTGTCGCCATGCATGCGCCGGGGCCGGGCGAAGATACCGAGGGCGTCCCCGACGCTCCTGCCCATGTCGCATGGATCTGCATACGGGAAGACATTGCGGGTACATACGTACCGAACATGTATTAGGCGGCATAAGGTACATACACGGACGCATGTACTTGACATGTACCCGGCGACCGGTACATGCCGGGTACGCATGCCGCGCCGCGAGCAAGTACACGTTGGGTACAAGATAAAGGTACACGTGTATCCGGCATGTACGCATGGACGAAAACATGTGTACTGCATATGTACTATCACCGTACGTTTCTGGTACATTGGGACCTTATCAGTACCCAAATAATGTTCTTGCATGTACCCAAACGTAATGGATGGGTACGTATGCTATTTCTGCACCCCACTTTGGCTTCATTCTTGTACTTTTGTGTACTTGCTCGCGGCGGATGCTGGGTACAATTAGGGTATACATGAACCATCCCGTAACTAAAATCCGCCGCGAGCAAGTACAAGAATGAAGCCAAAGTGGGGTGCAGAAATAACATATGTACTCAGGCTTGGAAAATGCAAGTGCATGCGAGTACAATTTACACTTTTCCCGACAGCTTCAGGTACAACCCAAGCGCACGTGTACCCAAGCGAACATCACCAAAACGCAAAAAAAAGTCACCAAACCCCCCAAAAACAAGTTGGCCTCATTTTAAAGCGCACGACGAGCGCAAAAAATAATCGAGTGCACGACGAGCCCGAAAAACATTTTAGTTGCACGAAAAATGGGCAAACGTGTTGCACAAAAAAAAAAAGAACAGAGAGAGAAAATCGTACCTCAATTAGGATGACCGCCCGAGTAGAGCGGTGCGGTGGGGTGGAATAATCGATGACGATCGCGATCGATACGTACGTGACCTGCGTGCCTGCGATCCCCAACCCGCGAGCGCGAGCGTCATGCGGTGGATTATTCCATCTCCAATCGTCCGATGGCATCGCATGGCATGGCACACGTTTCGCAGAATTCGTCATCGTCATCGTTATCGTCGATCGTGCTCGCGTGGCGAGGACGTGCTGTGACTTCTCACGCCCCCCAACGCGCAACGGGAAGTCAAGGTGTCCACTGTAGGCATTTTTGCAGAATACTGTATAAGTTCAAACTCACCGGTACAGCCGTCAACGCTTCACATTTCACCGTCCAGCAGTGTGCAGCAGCGTGTGGTGGCCTCGCCAGCGGGTTGCATGTTATGATATTTCTCATTCTTGCTCGCTGCAATATGTCGCAGGTTTGTAGTGCATTTTTTTATATGTATATGTATTATTTTGTGTGTGTGCTTAGCGCGCTCATCCTTGGCATGCGCGGAACTTTGACTTGGAGTGAACGGGAAGATTCCCGCGAGTCCTTTGCACTCGAAATAGTTGGTTCAAATCCAACTCACTCCACCTCTCCTTTTCAGTTTCCCTCGTTAATTTCGTTTTTCACTTATATTATCTTTCATCTTTACTAAACGTTACTTGGTTGTTTTTGTTTTTCAGATCGCTGAAAATATTCGAGTGGTGAAATCAATTTTTCCACCATCATCTCGCGTTTACATTCGCGCTTCTTTGAGGTTCCTAGGTTGCTAGTTATGTTTTGCACAAGGGAATCTTTGATGCGTTTTCCGCTTTTTACTAAGTGTTGGTTCTTTGCTTTACTTTTCAGATCGGCTGTTTTGGAGAAACCCTAAATGGAGAAAATCGACCGCCTCGAGTACTTCATGAGCTTCAAGCTTCCCTTCGAGCGTGCTAGGTTGATAGATTGTTTACAATCGTAGTGTTGGAACTAGAAATCGTACGAATAGAACGTTATTTTGCGTATTGGTAGGATAGAGATGAGTAGTCCCAATTGTATCCCATCGTGCCTAGCTAGCTACACTATCGTATTAATATGATTGTATTAAACATGCTCGAGTGTTCCATGCGTATGCGTGATGTGCTAGCCTTCGCATAGCATATGCATTGTGAACACACTTAATGTAAGTAGCACACATTTTCGCAATCCTCTTGTGATATTGTGCATATAGATAGGCCTCGTACACGCGCACCAGAGTTGTACCCACCATTGCGTGCATTTGTACCCTTTTCGAGTACACATGCACCTATAGCGTACTAATGCATACGCACGTACATGTTGGGTACATATGTATGGGAGGCTCGTACACGCCTGGTACATGTGTACTAATAATGCACCGATATACACGTGCATATGGGGTACGTATGCACCAGTCATGTTAGTATCAATAAGTACATATGTACCTGGTCTGCGTACATGCGTACCCGGCATGTACCTCACTCAAATGTACATGCGGGGTGCATATGCACCAGTCATGTTAATATCAATAAGTACATATGCACCTGGCTTACGTACATATGTACCTGACCTGCGTACACGCATACCCGGCATGTACCTGATGCGTGGGTACATGTTGGGTACGTGCGCACCAGGCATGTTTATATCAATAAGTACATATGTACCTGGCCTAAGTACATATGTACCCACCATGTACCCCGGGTGTCCCAACGGTAACATCCAACGGTAACATCCAACGGTAACCTGAGTACATATGCGGTACACATGTACCCGTACATGCGTACACGCCGGGTACATGCGCAGGCGGCAAAAGGTACATACACGGACGCATGCACCCAGCATGTACCCTGTCGCGGGTACATGCCGGGTACATATGCCGCGCCGCGAGCAAGTACACGTAGGTACAAGGTAGAGTACACGTGTACCCAATGTCTCGGGTTCACAACCCAATGGCGGTACCATCTATGCGATGGGAGACATTCGGTATAGATGAGCTAGCGTTGTGCTAGAGCAGTATCTTCTCACAGAAGTCTGCACTCATCCCGCTAATAACTTGCACGTGTGTTACAGTCCAATAACACCGCGCTTTCTATTATATTATTGATATATTGAGGGCTCGCATATCAGCCCGTATCACCCTCCCTCCCTCCCCTCGGTGAAACGCCAATCGATGCCGACATCAATGTATCGAACATATCAAATGACTAATCGACATAGAAGCACACCTAAAGTCCGTTATTTGAGGTTCCATGAAACGATCGACACGATCGTGCGTGATGGTGCACAACCCATTCGAACCTTAACGCAACACTATGCGATGCGATTTATGATGTGGGGCTAGCCGCCCCCCTCCCCTCTCACGATGCGCCGCGATGCGATGCGGCGTGGTGCGACATGATATCGATTTTGATGATGGTTACTAAATTTAGTGCTCCTAATTTTGAATGACTACTATATTTAGCGCTGCTATTTACGGAACAATTCTCAGAAGGCCCGAACCTAAGCCCTAGACCATCATCGATTCGTCCAAGAAAGAAATCGAAAATCGAAAACCCGCGAACCATATTTAACACATCACATTTCGAATCGATCGATACGCTTGATCGACCGACGCGATCGCGCGCGATGATGCGCGATTGGTGAAGCTCCGACCCACCCCCGCACTACCCAAATTAGGGTTTAGGCCCGAACCTAAACCCTAAGCCCTCATCGATCGGTCCAAGAAAGAAATCGAAAATCGAAAACCCGCGAACCATATTTAACACATCACATTTCAAATCGATCGATACGCACGATCGACCGACGCGATCGCGCGCGATGATGCGCGATTGGTGAAGCTCCGACCCACCCCCGCACTACCCACGGGGATAATCGATCGCGATCGCGCGCGATGGCGGTGAATGATTGCAATCCAGCCGGAGAATAATCTCAACAGCTTATTCTGTACTAATGAATTCATCGGAGTTACTTATTTCGACGATTCAAAAACCCGCATGTCATTGTAGTGACGACATCTCATATGAATATATAGGGTTTTTATCAGAATGCTTTTATGTGATGTCAACATTTATGAACAATTCACTTGCATCTTAGGATCAAAGGAGTTACGCTTGGAAGGTCTTGCATGATGGTCACCAACAGTTATCAGCTGTTATTCAGGTGCCAAATTCTGCCTTCAGCACTGGGACTACATCAACCAGTCTTACAGCGATGCACTTGTCCTTCCCACTCTTATATACAGCTATAGTGCCAAAGTATATCTGGTGGGATATATATATATATATATATACATTATATAACTATCATCTTCTGATCCAGGAAATGCAATTAAGCATGGTATCAGGTTATATGTTATGTATATAGTTCAGCATTCCAAACTTACTCGAGAATGTAAATGCTGAGCAAGAGTCAACTTATAGTCATTGGGATATAGTTTCCCATCCAAGTTTACACTTTATTAGTGATAGTGGATTTAACGTTGTACAGATTTCAACGTTATTTGTGGATGCAGTGATTTTATCAAAAGCAATCTATCAGAAATCACCAGATCGGAATATGAAATGGATATGTGTGAATCCTATCCACCTTCTTCCCCCCTTGAGGAAGTGTGAATACATAGGCAGTCAGTTGTTTATATACCTTATAGCTTATATTTATAGCTTGCAGTCCTTATAGAAAGCAGCTCATACAGTTTTAGGGTTGCAGCCCTACAGTCCTTGGGTTGTAGCCCTGCAGTTTTTGGGTTGTTGCCCACAGTATTATCATGTCTGTGATGATTTAGCATGATATAATAATGCCAAAAAACGAAGTTTTTCGAAATAAAACTGGCATTTTAGGGCATATGTGGTTACAGTGGCCCTGTTACTCAATATGGTGATTAGGGTGTTACTTGATATCAGTAACCCTAATACAGGTAAAAAATAAGCAGTATGATGTTTTTGCAAAGATTTTTAAGCAAAACTGCATTTAATACCCACATAAACGTAAAGTGTTTTTTAGGAGGTACGTTACACCCCTGTTACACACATTTAATTTTAGGGTTGTTACAGGGCGTTACACATGCTGCATAAATCAAGGATTGTTATTTGATATATAAATATTCATTTTAGTAAAAAAAATCAATCCAAAATTTTCAAAATGTTGTTTTACGTATTTAACGTAGAGCATCTTTGAGCGATTTATTGCCATAGCAATAGCGTTACCCATATATATTCTGTGCCAGGAGGCACGACGTACCTGCTGAGACACCCATAGTAGGGGGGTCTGATTTCGATGAGAATAAGAGTAGCGAACTATTAGGGAAATTAGTGAGTGGATGTGACATTGCCTGAGCGAACAGTTGGGGAAAATAATATGTGAGCTCAGAGGAGAGAATAAAGAGAGGTAACAGAGTTGGTCTCTTGGACTTGGACAGCAAATGATATAACTCTTGCTGTCTGGGTTTATGTTAAATAGTATATCTGAATATATGATATGATTCCTCAAGATAATAGAGGATAATAGTTTACTCCTGGGAATTCCCCTGGGACAATTTGGTATCTTAGGCGTGTGAGCGTCTTTTTAGCTCGCTCTCGCTCGCTTTGCGTGCTTGCATGCGCACTTTGGACCTGTGGCGAACTGCTTTCAGCTTCCGTTGCGACGTTCTGATATGTTTTTGGTGTGCATTCCGGTTGTTCTGGCGGCTTGACGGGTTAGCGTCCTAGAGGCGGGACCGTTTTTGTCGTTGGTTATACCGGTTTCACTCGTTTTTGGCCTATTTTGGCTCACTTCCGTGTGCATCCTGATAAGTGAACTCTACGGCACATATTGGGGGGGAGGTATGATGGCTTACAACAACTTTTGTGCGATTTTTATGAGTTATTTACAATTGTTTTAGTCTTCATCAACTCATAGTATGGCCTCAAACAGCTTATTTCTTCAAAATATGTGCGGATTCACCCCCTTTTTAGAGCTTAAAAAGAGTTGATGCACCTCCTCAACTTCGATAACTGGGCTTCTGGATGGTTGTGAAAAGTTATTTTACTTATTTTGGATATATTTTACCAAACTTTACCAGTCCTCATCAATTCTTGGAGCTTTGAGACCTTTTTGAGCCTTTTTGGGAGCTGCATTCACTCCTTTTTGGTCCATCAACCCTGAGTTTTAAGAGTGGATCAAGCTTCTAGACTTCAATATGGAACTTTTGAACGATATTATTATTTTATTCTACTCAGTATGGATATTATTTACCGTTCTCAACAGTTCTTGAAGGTCTACAGCCCTTTGGTGCCCTTTTTGGCTGATGCATGCACCTTTTTCAGCCCCAAAATAGCCCTTTTTGACTGAAAATGGACTTTTCAGACTGCCAAATACTTATTCTGGACAGTACACACGGTTTATCTTTCAAATATGGACCTTACTGAAAAGTTTTTATCAGTGTATGGAGTTATGGGACCTTCTGGGAGCTATTTGGATACTTTTGGCTGCAGCATGCACTCCCCATCCACACCTAGCACTTGAAAACTGTGTCGCGGAGCCCTGGCGAATTTTCTAGAAATGGACAGAAGTGAAGTAAGGACTACGTTGACAACATAAAAAGTACTTCTTCAACTCTGTTTTCACTTCCAATAGTGTTACAAGCAACCTCAGCAGCTGGCAGCAAGTGTGCTTTCGACTGCTGAACATACATCCACTTCCAGCCCCCTTAACACTGTGGGCTATTTTTAGTAACCTACCAGCATATGGCCATACCCTTTGGTATTGGTGACACGTACAGACGACAGTGGTGGAAGCAGGGCTTTGACAAGTGGGTCTACCCTCCTGGACCTCTTCAGCAACCTGGTATTCCATTTGGCGGCTTCCCTCCTTCACCTTCAGTGTCCCCCACTACGTCGGACGACGAAGAGGACCCGTTCACACTTCCTGAAGGTTTCCAGCCCCTACTGTTACCTCAACCTCCACAACAGAACTAGCCTGCCTATTTCCAGATATGCAGCCGCCCTACGACCCATACGCCGTACCCCCGTCTCCATTCACCTTTCCACCCTCACTTGCTGCTGGCTCCTTTCCACCCTCCACCACCGGACCTGCAGCACTCATGGCCCCAGGACAGCCCAGTCCCCTGCCATATCAACCACCTCAGGTCCCCCTCGCAGACCCCCGCCTTACTCCACTCAGCCCTTACCCACAGCCACATCCCTCAGGAACCGTCCCGGTGTACCACACCCCAGCAGCAGTTCCTGGACCGGTCCCCGCTGTACCATGGACCTGGTCTGGGGGTTTCCCCTTCGGGGGGGTTCCCTCCCCTTACGCCCCTGCACTTCACTCCCCGGCTCAGACGCTGCCAGGGACTGCTAGGAGTGCTGAGGAGGCGGCACGCTGGCTGGCGTATCGTCGGCAGGAAGAGGCGGCGGTGCTGGCTGCGTCAGGCTTGCAGGTGGGAGCTCAGGCCACCTATGGTGCTGGAGGGGTGCTCGCAGAGCGCCCCGGCACGGGCTACCCAGCAGGGGCCTTTCGTACCACTGGAGGGGTGCACGCAGAGCACCCCGGTGAGGGCTTCCCTGCAGGGGCCCACGCGACGAACGCTGGAGGGGTACAGGAGGATGAGCCGGAAGAGGAGCCTGTCGCAGACAATCCCTGCCCTCACGATGAGTACCTGAGAGCAGGGGGCTACAGTGACGTAGACCCCGACAACCCATTTGGCCGTAGTGCTGGCGAGGAGTCTGCGTATGAGTACGAGGCGGACCCCAACGACTACGACGAGTATCTGCGGGCGGGGGGCCACAGTGACGTGGACCCCAACGATCCGTACGGGGAAGGGCAGCGCTGGGACGAGGTAGATGACGACGAGGAGGAGCAGGAGGAGCTGGTCGTCTCCATCACTGCGTCAGCCTCAGCGCAGCGCGTTGTCACTGTTGGCGTGGACGAGACGTCCGCAGCACCGCCACAACCGCCTGAAGTGTTCGTCTCGAACAACGCAGGGCGTCGGCGGTCTCGTCGTTCGTCGGGACCGGGGAGCTGGGACGAGCGCAACCTACCTTTCCGCGAGGAGTCCGACTCCAATTCTGGCGGGGGCTCTTCGTCCGCCTCGCAGACGTCCTCGTCGAGGTCATCAAAATCCTCGAGGTCGTCTAAGTCGGGCAGGAGCGGGCAGAGTGACGGACTTAGTGACCGTGCCCGCAAGCATCGCGACGCCAAGGAGAGGAAGCGGAGGCTGCGGCGTCGAGAGCGTGACGAAGGGCGGACCCTTACCCCTGCAGCCCTAGCGGCCACCTTCAGGGAGTGCCTGAAGGAGTTCCACAGCCAGGGGGGGGGCACACGGTCCGCTCCTGCAGACCCCACAGCTGAGACCGCCAGTGCAGACCCCCAGGCCGGGGTTAATTCAGTCGCTGGAGGGGTGCCCGCGGAGCACTCCGGCGCGGATCCTCCAACGGGGGTCATTTCAGACGCTGGAGGGGTGCACGCAAGTGATATATCTCATTTGGAACAAATCTGGACTTTGCTGGATACAATCACAGCAACTTCACACAACACATTTATGTGTGTGTGAATGTCCTTTACACTATTGTCAGAAATCATGTGAAAACTGATCTGTATGTTACATGCAAATTGAGCTGATCAATTCTGAATCAACTATCATAATGCAATGTACTTGTTGTAGTTGCTCCAGCTGATATGTGAGACGAATGGACAATGCTCAGCAGTGACCAGCTGCTTATTTGAGCATTGTATAATGCCTTCGGGTCTGGAGATATTCTCCATCCAGCCCTTCAGCATGTAGTTTTATCCTGTTTACCTTAGCTATCGCCATCACTGACATCCAACACGCACATGTGTTTGTCGGATGGTATCTATATTATCATGCACATAGTTGACATTATAGTTGATCATTTCACTTACTGAGTCAGTGAATGTCATTATACATAGTAATGTCAGTGGTGTGTGCATTGTATAGGTACTTGCTGATTTAGTACTTGTAAGTGTGTGTGTGAATTATTTACTATACACACTTGTATGTAGGTGACTTATGGTATTACAATACACCAAGATAATTCATCATGCAGGATGATCTGTATACCAAGTACTAATAATCCAACATGATATATATATATCAGCTTAGGGGTTATTGTAATCCTGTATACTCTCATTTACAATAATGAGTTGCTTGATTTATTTCACATGTAGTTCCGGTGAGCATTCCATTCAGTGATCCACCATAGAACGAACATGCTCATCCCAAATCCTTCGTCAGAGCATGTCGAGCTAATTATGGTGTTAAGATCACCTTCAGGCACCTTAAACTTACATGGGTTCCAATATAGCTTACATGCACTGCAGTATGCTTTGTGCATTGTATAATGTATTGTGATGTGATGCCATGTGTCCCAGTTGTTAACGTGATCAAACTGGTATGAATAATGCATGCACAATCACAGTGATGCTCAGTATAATAATGTACAGGTGGTGAAATGCACATCTGCTGCATGCACTCAGTATATACTCATGATAGTGTATACTGCAAGTATGTGTGTGTGTGTGTTGCTGCAGGTATTATTATCTCCACACACTCGACTTTTTGCACACACTATGATGTTGCTGCAGAGTATTCAATGATCTGTCATGTTGAGCGTGTGTGTGTGTGTAAGCTATTCACACAGCATTTATGCAGTCGTTCACACTCATGATTGTAGGTTGATATAATCTGACAGTGAATAGAGTATAGTATCTCAGCAAACATTAGAGTATTATATGGCATGCTGCAGTATATTGTCATCATGCGTCCGTTCAGGATAATCCCGGATAGTATACATATATTCTGTCAGGACACCGTGACGCGCGCAGATGATGAATCAGAGATTATTGCAAGTATCTGTGGGAGGCAGCTGTAACCCTCCTCACATAACAGACACTGTAACTACTTGTGATGGGACTCATATAAAGCAAGGTTCTATATTATGCCTTATAAGGTCATAGTGAGCTATGTCACTCTTAGGATCTATGTCCAGACTTAATGCATATACTTGCATATAAGAATTAGGTTATATCTTTTGCCATATTGGCTTGTCTTTACTCTTGGGAACTCAACTGTTTCTTTGGCCTTGGCCATTACTTATTCACTCAACTCCCTGAGTTAATCCTAGTCAGCATGGCCAAGTCTCATTAACCTATCATATGCTTCTACTATAGTATCATGCAGTATGAGGTGTCAGTGCTTCACTATGACACCTTATTACACCGTACACTAGTACCGTGTACTCCCACTAAGGGGGGTCTCTTCCTCAACAGGGGTCTCGGGCGCTAATATCGTAAGGCGCGTATGGCACTGCTAGCATGTATGACACCGCTGAGTCATCCGCGCATGACACAGTATGTTGTCCTAGCACAACTCCCCCCCCCTTCACGTGGGAAGCGTCCTCGCGAACATATACGTTACTACTTTGCTCATCGCGTTTGCTCATCTGATTAGCTTGAGGGCTCCACTAAGGTCACATCGCTGGCGCTCCTCACAGCGGCACACTACTCATATCAAGGCAGCTTTCGGTCTTCAATTTCCCGCCATCATGATGGTCATAACACTCGCATCGGCTACCAAGGCTGTCGATAATACGGAACAAAAATCTTTGCAAGTAGGGGACCTCGGTCAAGAGGTCACATATGCTCGTCGTGCAGGCGCACAAACTCAGTTCTCCGTCTACTACGCGTCGTCCGCTTCAACCGTATGCCATAGGTTCACCAGGTCCTCAATTCGCGCGGCGTCCAAGAGCGCCCCTCGCCAGCGGCTGGGCCACGTCCTCACTATGAAAGAAATGGCTAGCGTGGCAGTGCGCGCGGCGCGCTCTCTTCCCCCCCAAAAGAAAAGCGGTCCACGCCTGGACGCTTTCTCATGGCGCCGTGGGGAAGGGCGCGGGCGAGCACCTCTCGTGCTCACCCTGTAGCGACACGCGCACAAGGGCGGCGCCCCTTGTAGCGACACGAGCACAAGGGCGGCGTCCCTTGTCTGCGTGTGGCGAAGCGTCCCATCGCTGGGCGCCATCTCGCCCGGAGCGTCGGCCACACGGGCCTCAGCAGCGACCCTCACGTGGGTGCTGCGCTCCGCGCTCGTCGCCGGGGCACGCGTGTGCGGTGTGGCGCTCCCAGGCCCGCTCATCTCCTCTCCGAAGAGCCTCGATGGCGCCCGGTCGCCGTGCACACGCTGCGCGCTACCCCTAGGCACCATGAGTATGGCGTGCCTGGTGGGGCAGCTGCGCGTCACGCGGCCCGAGACAGCGGCCATCTATCCGGCTGCCTCGTGGCG
>LGRX02015885.1:0-35240 GCA_001247695.2 Cymbomonas tetramitiformis | reverse complement strand
GTGTGTGTAGAGAGAATGGCCTCGGAGGGGCAGCGCGCAAAGTGTGTGTAGGGAGAATTGGCCTCCGAGGCGCAGTGCGCAAAGTGTGTGTAGAGAGAATTGGCCTCGGAGGGGCAGTGCGCAAAGTATGTGTAGAGAGAATGGCGTCGCACGGAGGGGCAGTGCGCAAAGTGTGTGTAGAAAGGGCTGCGCAGGGATGCACATCATGATGTGAAAAAACGATTAAGATGAGTTGCGCAGCACTTGACAGCCTCAGGGGAGAGCCGTATGCATATGGGTGATAGCAGCAACACTTACCGCTCATGCCACGGGTTGAATGCAAGAGTATTTTGCGGCAGTTGCGGGCACTCATGCATAAGGATAAATGCAACAACAATACCCAATGAATGCAACAGCAATACCCAACCACTGATCCACCTGCATGAATGCAACAACAGTTTACTGCAACACCACTCATGCATCAGAACGAATGCAGCAACACGGCGCTGCAACACTGACCACGCACCAGGATGGTTTTATTGTGGAGCCAAGGCCTACCTTGTTGGATACTGGCTGAGATTGATGGACGGAACGCTGGGAAGGAGGGCGGACGTCACACAAGCACCAGCACGCAAGTCCTGCCCAAGCATTACATCAGGTAAACTAGACTATCCAGCACAAGCTATGCTTCAATGAGGCACGGTGAGACGAGTTGGGGATGCAGTGGTGAAGTTGATGCACTATTCTATTGATCCCTATTGACTTTATTGTGGAGCCAAGGCTTACCTTTTTGGATGCTGGCTGATATTAAGGCGGACGTCACACAAGCACCTGCACGCAACTCCAGCGCAAGCACTACATCAGGTTAACTAGAATATCCCGCACAAGCTATGCATGGCGAGACGAGTTGACGATGCAATGGTAAAGCGGATGCACTCCTCCATTGATCACCGCGCGGTGCTCAAGCTGGCGCACTGTGCTATTGATCCTTATGCAATGCTCAAGTAACGCGAGACTCATCGCAAAGCCGTTGAAGTCAGTCGTATGCAGCACTCATTCAGAAAAACCGGAGTGCACACATCAGCTCTCCAAAGAACGCATTTTCGTCTACATCATCACGTTCTGGAGCGGGTATCCAGAAGGCAAGGATAGCGACAAGCTCGGCTCAGGCTGCTGAGTCGGACTGTAACATCGGCTTTGCCGACATAAGTGGGGCACACACCTCCGTTCTAGGAAAGGGGAATTGGATTATTTGTTAAAATGACAGTCCAAGTTGACCTGGGTGCACTCGCGGCGCTTACTCAATTGAACGCACACCTGCACGTCATAGTCAACGCGCGCGGCTCACATCCGTTCACAGACAACGAACCAACAGAGGGATCTGAACGGGGCTGGACGCGAGGTCAAAGCAGGCCACAGGGAACGCACGCAAGGAGAGTCGCAGGATCATACGCACGTTACTTTACCTTGCAGTTGAACTATTTCTTGACTCCGCTGTATGCAGTTTGATAGCCCGCAAGCATCTGCAATCCCCCACGTGACATACGAGGTCAGGCACCAAGCTTGACGAGGCAGCATCCATCCGTGAAGGAGCTATCAGAAGCGACGATCGCAGGACAGGCATGACCCGTGGAGGCAAGGAGACCTGGTGATAAACAACCTCCATATGTCCGGCAGTTTGTTAAAAGAGCCGAATTAGGCTACGAATTCTACGGCGTTTAATTTTTATATATTGATCTGCTGCTGAAAATAAATAACAAGAGAAAGAGATGAAACGCAGAGAGGAAACGTGAAGATGGAAAGCTGAGGGAAAATAGCGTGCCAAGCGAAGACAAACAGATATGCATCTGAAGAACTTACGTTGAGAAGAAAGCGGGAATGGCATAGGAAGTCGAGAAGCTCTCTTGAAAAGGCCGCTGACCTGTGGTTTGTGTAGTTCGACGGGGCGACTGCGATCTGATAAGCGTTCCAAGAGCGGGCTGCGTGGATATATTATCATTCAGGGATGCGGCTTCCTCGAATTTGTGCGTACATAAGAGTCAATATATATATGAAAGGAGCGCAAAATCGGTTATGATCTGTATTCTGTTACTTGCGGAAAGAAAAGTCTAGAGTGCTCAGCTGTGGCATTCGTTTCACATTCTTCGATCACCCATCTCAATCTGAAAACATATCTACATATCTGAATCACATATTTCCAGTTCGAAGAAGGGTCACTGTCATCGGACGTCCGAACGCCATCTTCGGCCATCTTCGAAGAACGAAACCTCGGATCGTACGATCGCGTGGCGTTCTTCGGCTTCTTCGAACCGGGGGGGTATATGTACTATATATATATATATATGTAAGGTGAATATATATCCAGCACGAAAAGGACGCGGAGACCAACTTCGAAACCCACATGAGCGCACCTGCCTGGCGCGCTTGTACCAGCATACACACTACAAGCGTGCCACAACCCAAGCACGCATATCACACTTATTCTAGGATTGGCGTGCATACTTATACGTGTGGCGTGCTCATATCGTGACATATGCGACCATCCCCCACATAGCAGTGAATACGACACCACGTTTTACATTCTTATGATAGTATGGTTTGCAGCAAGCACATATGATGCTATCATATCAGCATGGTTACTAGTTCATGATGTGTTTTTGTTTGCATGCGCGGACGGGATATATTTAGATCGCGCAAGCTTGCCAAGTCCATATGGCTACTGCCCCGCAGTCCTTGTGGTAGGACCAAATCGACGATTTGGTCCTACCACGAGGACCATTGTTCCGATAATTTAATTGGCCATCTCCCGTGATTTGTGGTGTCTAACCAATGAAAGGTGGTATATATAGGTCCTATATTAATTTATTTGAACGCTGGTTTGGCCTATATCCATCCCATATATCCATGACGAACGCATTTCAAACCTCTACACTCAAATTTTTCAAAACGGATTTTTTGGAACATTCAAAATGTGGCAAATTAGTGACTCATCTTCAATAATTTTTTACCAATCATATATCAACACTACACCTGCGCGGATACCATCAAATTGAACCTATACATATGTCCCAATCATATTTGGGCGGTAGGCCCGGTTGGAATGCATATATTGGCTCGTTGGCTCGTTGGCTTCCCCTCTAATATATTGGCTCGTTGGTTTCCCCCCTAAAACAGTGGTCACGCGAGCTGACCAGCCAGCCATCATAATTGCTTGCTAGAGGGCATATATCGCAAGGTTGGTGTGTGCGGCACATTAAATCTTCAAGTATATATGTATTGCGAATTTCTGAAAGTCTAACATCATCCAAATATCTTATTTTTCGACTGGCGTGTACATTTTAGAATGGATGAATGCCACGATTTCTAAAGTCCGAAATTCACTAAATTCGGAATTTGCATTGTGTTGAACATGCGCCATGCTGAAATAGAGCGGAAATGATGATGAGGGTGCGAAGTAACCGATTCAGTTATCTTATTTGGTCATAAACTCAAGATGTATAACCATGAGCATCACCGTGAGCCCCGAATGTAACTCCCAATACTCAAAATAACGGTGGTCCTTGTGGTAGGACCACCATTTTCTTCAAGCTTTTGGTGAAATTACACCCCTAAAGCGTGTCGTTCAACCACACACCTAAAGTCTCATGGGGGCCGCCGCTATAAGAAAGAAAATTCATTTAACTCATAAATATCATGTGCAAATGTTACCGGTGCCTCAAATAGTCGATTTACTGATCGAAACCGCAATTGCCCATTGGTCCTTGTGGTAGGACCATGAATTTGGGTAGTAGCCACATACGTACCAACAGGGATACATACAAAGTGTTAAAAGTGCGGACTCCATATACGTGGCAAGGTGTTCATGATATCGATTCGTGCTAAGTAACTCTTGATCAAATCAACAATGTGTGGTGTGATTGTCCGCCAGGGGATAAGTCTATACACGAAAGTCACATATCAATGCCATTATTCAAAATCTTAGTCAACATATCATATTAAATATTGAAGTAAAATCTTATAACGTATGTATGTGAATCATCAAACGGATGATCAAAGGAAGTATGCACATATATGTATATATTGTGCATATCATACTATACAGTCAGAGCGGTCAAAACACTAAAACCGCCTTGGAAAGCAACCAATGACGAAATATAATCTAAGCCCGTCCCCATTGACAAATTCAATATACGACGAAATCCGCGCGACTATATACCGCCCCAACCAGCCGGAAAGTATAACTCGTAACGACAAACCACCTGTCCCACTAGCGTACCGATATATGTCTTCCACATAGCGCCTGGCCAGTCGCATCTATACAAGCTGCACATCTCCCCTTTTCAAAACCAGCACCTCTCAAGCACGAAAAGCCAATCTACAAAAAACCGTCTTCTAACACCCCTTCATATGTATTTTGCACATATATATACGATTCTTCTAGAGACGGGTGGAAGGCAACTGTAGAGCAATCATGCAGACTAAGACATCTGATAATAAAATACTTAGGGTTTTATGTCAGACGGTCGGTCGGATCGGAAACAGACTGCAAGTGACACCACGGTGAGGGGTGACTGATGGAGAACGTAATAGCGACAAAGCACTAGCTTCACGGGTATGCTGACTTTCCCCCCCCCTTAGGGGGGAGCAGTGGTGCACCCTTAGTTTCACCCCTCGCCTGGATGTCACCTGCAGTGCTGCCTGTGTCACAGTGTCAGGCTCCCGAAACACTTAGCCAGACATCATATTATTTTATCTGACTTTAGTATCCCAAGAGCCAGCACACCTACATTTTTACAGTTACAAAACAGCATATATATATTCATATATCTCCTGTTTGATCAGGTTATAGCCCACGCACCTTTCGTGTTGGCTTATTAGTCTCTCTGGTCCGCTTCGCTTTTTGCGACTCTATCGACATCTTTTGGCAGCAACCGACATCGGCCGCACCGCACCACTCGCAGCACGTCACGGCACGGCGAACAACATCACGACATCTTGACATCTTTTTCACGACATCTTCAGCTGTTTTTATTGCACACCTCGTGTGCTTGAAGTTACAACTGGACCCGCAATATTTTATTCCGACAATGGCTTCGACTCGACGTGAGGGACTTGCATCCGCTCTGCGCGCTGCCCGCACACATCAGGGCGGTACACCGTCACATTCACCTTCCGAATCGCAGTCTACCCCTGCCTCGTCCCGTAGACCACGCAGAATTGTTGGGACATCTTCATTGCGTTCAAAGCCAACATCAACGGTCAACGCCCCTACGGCTTTCGACTACTTCAACGACCCCGACGTGTTGAACACCACGCCTGTGGAGGAGGGGCGCGAGGATGAGTACATCGAGCAGCTCGCCTACGCATTTCAGTATGGGAGTGACCTCATCTCGTTCCTGAAGTCTACTGGCCTCAAAATGCCCACTGGTTACACTTTGGACACCACGACTGCCGACGTGGACTTCAACGCCCTCCTTTCGGGATTGGCTCACGTGCTGTACCCCGTCTCCTACAGCGAGGCGGCCAAGCTCCTGGACCTCGAGCACGACCATGACTTTTACCACGTCACCATCAACGAGATCCTCTTCAGCATCCTTCCGCACCCACTTCGTGGCAACGCACTGAGCGTCTACCACGAGTGTGCCCGCCACCACCCCGCTGACGGCCGCTACGCTCTTCAGCGCTTACGGTACGAGGTGGAGGGTGTGCCCGACGCGGACGGCATGCGCTTCTGGACCCAGATGAGGGCGGTTGTCCTCACCGAGATCGAGGACCCCGCCCCACAACTTGCACTAATTCGACGGCTTGGTGACCGCCACCAGAAGCTTAAGCCGGCGTACAGCGACCCCGACCGCGTGATGGACCTCTGGCACATTCTGTCCGAGTCCGCCAAGCAGTCACCGTACATCGCCCCTCTGTACCTGGTGGTGTTGCGTGAGTTACGTGCGGGTGCGGTCTTCACTTTTGCCCGCCTTGCTCTCCGCATCCGCCTCGCCTTTCGGGACGAGAGCCCCCTTGCCACACTCTCGTCCTCTGCCGCTCCCGACATCCCGCCCGAGGGCTCTGGCTACCGCCCTAAGCAGGCGCCCCAGAGGCCCAACCCATCTCCGCGTTCCCCTGTTGCCATGGCCCTTCGCATGCAGAAGCAATCGGCTGCGCCCTTGGAGGGCAAGTGGACGTCCGATTCCCCGAACTCCATGTACCTCAAGTGGGTGGGCACGGGTTTTCCCTGCACTGTCTGCTTCCGCATGTGGCACGTCACGGACTCCCACCCCGACACCCGTGGTGCCTGCCCGTACGTGTGCGTCGAGGCATTCGCGAACAACAGGCACCTGGAGACATCGCGAGCGGCCACTGCCCGCCCGCCGCTTGATGCATCCGCCGCCGCCCTCACGGCACCGCCCCCTGCGGTGGACCCGCCGGCTCCACCCGCGGAGCAGCCTACTGCGGCAGCGTTCCTCTCCGTCCGCCTCTCCCTGCCTGCACCAATTGCAGGTGATGCGATCGACACCGTCGGCAGCGGCTCTCTGGTGGTGCCAACCACGGACGATGCCGCCTATCCGCTGCCTGATGACATCGAGGAGCCTGCTTGCTACGGCGCCGTCTTCGACGACGAGGACGACACCGATTGGCCGGCGTTGCGCTCTTCCCCTGTATGGCTGCCCAAGTTCAACGGCAGTGTGAGCGGAGAGGTTCCACAACCCTAAAATTGGATTCGGGCTTGAGATGTGAGAATGTACTAGCGCCATGCATGGAATTGCTTCTAGCTAGGTTGAAAAAGGCCTCTCCGAGTAACATTCTAACATTTCTTCTAGCCGCCTGTCCGGGTGTACCGGCTGGCCCTGCAGTGCACCTCCCTCCTTCGGGGTGAGGTGATGTCACGGGTATGCTGACTTTCCCCCCCCCTTAGGGGGGAGCAGTGGTGCACCCTTAGTTTCACCCCTCGCCTGGATGTCACCTGCAGTGCTGCCTGTGTCACAGTGTCAGGCTCCCGAAACACTTAGCCAGACATCATATTATTTTATCTGACTTTAGTATTCCAAGAGCCAGCACACCTGCATTTTTACAGTTACAAAACAGCATATATATATTCATATATCTCCTGTTTGATCATAGCTCTCCAATATACGAAATTTGTATTCATGCGATCAACTATGAATATAATTTATACGTCGCTTCAAACCCGACGCTTGAGCCCAGAGTGAGGCTCGAACACGAGACCTCATGGTTCATAGTCGCACGCCATGCCGTCTACACATCTGAGCGTGCTTTGTTGCTATTACGTTCTCCATCAGTGACACAGAGAGGGAGGTGACTGCCCGACTGTCACTGTGACACACAGTCACGCCCTTCATGACATATCGTAGAGCGACCTCTGCCTCTCACACAATTTGCTGCATACCGAGCATATATCCACCCCGCGTATATATTTCGGCCTTCTCGTGAACAACGCGTAACATATGACCATTTCACCATGGGTAAAAAAAAAAGAAGCCATAGCATACTCAAGGAGGGGGCGGGGGAGCTAAGGATTGACTTTGTCCACTTACACGTCGGATTTCGTGGGCACTGGTCGAGTGCTGTCTCAAGTCTATCTGTGTCTCTAGCTCTATAAACTGCAACTTAAATTTAAAACCAAAAACGTTTCAAAACGTAAGAAGCGATAATGAACCAAGAAGCGGCAAGTCGATCGTTCTACTTGTCCTTGTGTCACTACGACTCGAGCGGTCGACACTCGCGGTGCGGTGATGTGATGTGATGTGATGTGATGTGATGTGATGTGACCCGCCAGACTTCAGGCTGGCCGCCGTTCAAAAGACCTCGGACATCGAGATCGCGATGACGATTGCCATCGCACGATCGAGCAGATGGGAGAATCGAGCGTCGCCGTCGCGTTCTCGACTCCTCGTGTGACGGTCACAGTGTGATGAGAGGTGACACGAATGACATCTCAGATCTTTTGCCAAACATTGCCAAACCCGAGATTCAATTCTGAGCAGGTTCGAGGTTGAAAATTAAGGCGGGTTCTTGCAAATCTGATCTAACCGATCATTCATTTCAATATTTTTTCATCGACGGATAGACGAGCGAATTTTCATCCACCCCTCTTCAGCATATCGCGCGACCGGAGAACGCGGCATCGTTAGCGGGAAATACGAAACGGATGCTCAGCGCCAATATTCACTTCGACTTGAATATATTTGTAATTTTCGAAACCCAGTTTCATTATCGGATTGTTTGCTTCAGCTAACCTGCAGCTGTCAACCACTCTTTACCTCTACCGTCAGACTTTAAATTTAAAAATGTTTGAAGCACGTCTCGTCCAGGGCAGCGTACTCAAGAAGGTTCTTGAGTCTATTAAAGACCTGGTGACTGATGCCAACTTCGACTGTTCCAGCACTGGCTTTGCCCTGCAAGCCATGGATTCCTCCCACGTGTCCCTTGTTGCACTGTTGCTCCGAGCCGACGGCTTTGAGCATTTCCGCTGCGATCGCAACCTCAGCATGGGAATGAACTTAACTAACATGGTAGGCTTCGCGTGCCTAACGCAGTCCCTTCTTTCAACTCTTGCCGCTGTGTCACATAAAGCCGTCACGCAAATGGTTACTTACTTCTCTGCAAGAAGACTGTTCACCTGATGCGTACGGTTGCCTATTGTGCAGTCAAAGATGCTGAAATGCGCGGGAAACGATGATATCATTACCATGAAGGCCGACGACCAAGGCGACAATGTTACTTTTATGTTTGAAAGCCCAAGTATTTTCCCTGCCCTTCTTCCCCAGTGCTGCAATCTTCTCTCTTCAAAAACTGTTTGGCATCGAGGCTTGCGTCTAACTCCTGGTTTCTTTTTGTATAATCAGCCCAAGATAAGATCTCTGACTTTGAGCTGAAGCTAATGGATATTGATAGCGAGCACCTTGGTATTCCGGATACGGACTATCAAGCTGTCGTCAAAATGCCAGCAACAGAGTTCCAGCGGATCTGCCGTGACCTTAGCAGCATTGGGGACACTGGTGCGTCGTTGATATTGAAAAAAAAGTCTCAACTTCCAGCACTCCCAGTTCCTTTCGGGAACCATTTCGTATGTGTATGTATGTTTGCAAAGAGACGTGACACTGCTCCAGCTTCCGTTGCTTGCTTGATGAGTGCAAGCTGAAGAAGCGAACTTCTCTGACTGGCCCAGCTGTCAGTGCTGTCTTTCGGAAACCAAACGACCCTGAGCCCTTCTTGCTATCTGCACGGTGCAGTGATCATTTCAGTAACGAAGGATGGAGTGAAGTTCTCCACCACTGGAGACATTGGAAACGCCAACGTGACCTGCCGACAAAACACCTCCGTGGATAAGGTAATGAGGAAGTGGGTCATCTTTTCCTTTTTTACGTAATAGCTCTCTCACTTCTTTGGAACCGTTGCGCCTTTCTGCTCCTGCCTTACGTGACGCCTTGACTTAGCGCGTGCTTGTTTCCTTTGCAGGAAGAGGAGGCAACCGTGATTGAGCTCCAAGAGCCCGTATCCCTTACTTTCGCGCTTCGCTACCTCAACTCTTTCACCAAGGTGCGCTCGCTTGAGCCTCACCGAATACATATTCAGCTACGTCGGACCCTCTTGAGCGTGATCTGGCGCATCCACTTCTTCCACCTTTGCCTCGTCCTTCACTATTCTCGACAAAACAATATGATATCTTCAAGTTCAGTCCAGAACACTGTTATCATACCGATCTCACTGTCGCCAACTTTCTGTTGGTCGCTTGAAGAGGTCGTTGATATTTTATCTGAGCTGTCGCGAACAGCGGTCTTGATTTACAACTAAAAGTCTCATCCGAGGCGTCCTGATCACGTAGATCCTCTTTCTCTTTGTAACGAACGACTTTAGTAAGCACTTTCGTTTTCACAGAGTCCCTTCTGGTCATCGTTGGTCCTCATCCCCTGATCCGTGACCCACACACGTTTCGCTGAGTTTGTAACCGGCGCCACTGTTAACTCAGCCGACCCTCTTGAGCTGCCCTGTTTAGCGCCCTGAACATCACTTACTGTTGAAGCCTTCATGTGAAGCTGTCCCGCCCAGAAGCCAGCAGAGCGGGATTTTGAGTTTCCAGCTTTGCAGTTGACTAACTTTTGAACTTTATTTTCGGTTCTCTATGAAAACGATCGCTCCTGTTTGGACCTATAACGCTGATTGGTCATATGTGTACATTCTTGTGCAGGCCACCCCACTCTCCTCACAGGTCACTTTGAGTATGTCCAAGGACTTGCCAGTCGTCGTTGAATACCGGATAGCAGATATGGGCTACGTCCGATATTACCTTGCACCAAAGATTGAGGAAGATGAGAGCGAGTAAGTTTCTTGCTAAAAAATGCTACTGTAGATAATTTGTAAGCTGTTCTGAAACTGGCCCGGGGGGAAATAGGAGTTATAGGGGGGGGGAAACACTGCGACTAGCTGAAAAAACAATAATGCTGTTGATATGGCTGGTCGTATATTTTAATCATGACGCGTATAGTGTACGCAATTTTTGTATTCTTTGGCTTCATCCCAAATGGATTGGGGCTTAACTGCTCCTGATGTGCATAAAGAACGCTTAGGCCGTCCCTTTTAATTGTGTTGAAATGCGTGACCCGGCCGCCCCGGATATACGGTATAAAATTGCCCCGCAAAGAAACCTTAAAACTGCATAAATAGTCAAAATATGTTAATGAAATTCCTGAAATATGAGGGAATATCATTTCCACCACTTTAAGGAAAATAAATGATCCCGCCCGCCCGCGCCACATGTACACCTAAATTGTCACGTACTTCTACACAAGTAAAAGGGCTGGCCTTAGCAGATTTATTACGGCGCGATTCTTAACTTCACCATGTCATCCTTTGTCAGGGAAGCACTAGAGACCTTGGTAAACAAGCAAGAAGTCCCAACATGGGAGAACGGTGTATCGAGTTACATGTCCTTGTAATGTGGTAAAAAGGAAACCAGTGTGCATGCGGTTCATTATCACTGGTTCTCAGAGGAAGTTGAGCAACTGTTGTGAATGCGGTAAGGATTTCCTGCAGAACACGGAGGGTTATGCCGCTAGGGGGTGGGTGGAGCCCCCCTAGGCGTTCGACTTGCCCCCCTTCCCCTCCCCAGGCGTTGATGCATGTTGCTAGGGGGGGAGGGATCCCATGTCCTATGGCAAGATAATCTTGCCCTCCCCCCCTCGCGAGCGATGCTCGTCCGCCCTTGTCCTTCCGTATACGAAGTGACGAACATCTCGATATATGGTGCGTAAGAATTAGAAAGATATACCGTCATATCCGGTAGCCATTTCTTATCACTTAGAAACACCCGAAAACGAATAGCATTATTCGTTTATGCTCATACCTTAGGCATGCACGTGCTATTTCAAGATTTCGTAGACGATCATTTGGACATATCGCGTGTGCAATCACATATATATGAGCGATATATCGAGAGATTTGAGGTACTAATGGCAAATTCCGTCCCTGACAAGTGAGGTACCACTCGAGAGGAATTTAAAGGTCCAAAATGCGATTGGAAATCATATGACCCTACGTCACAAGGGCGGCGGTGCGTTTAGCCGCTGTTTGAGCACATGCTATATATATATATAAAGAAATATCAGATTATATATATATATACACACACACACATATATATATACATACATAATTATATGTACACACCTATCGATATATATATATATATATATATATATATCATAACCACAATATGTACGCGTGGGCCCGATTTTAAGCGACAACCATTTTCGATCCAGCCTCTACCCCTCTGTTGCTTGTATCGAAATTTGCGAAATTTGCAGCCTCCCAACGATTTCTGTTGTTTTCGAGGGTTTATATTATTCTGGGAGCAAATTTTGATTGGACGGGGAACAATCAACTTTTGCTATATATTTCAGAAACAATGGATATTTCTGTAGCAAATGTTGATTGTTTACGGTACAATTAATATTTGCTACAGAAATATGTACTTTCTTATATATTTTCGGAACAACGAAAATTCCTGGTGCAAAAGTTGATTGTACCGGAAACAATGAAAAAACTTATAGGTTTCCGGTGCAAAAAACGTTGATTCTAGAAGCATAGCTGGCACTTGCGGCGGTGGGGGCGGTGCGCGGGCGATACTCGGGCGGTGCGTGGGCAATTGCTAACTGATAGCGCGATAATATGCAACCACCATTGTATCGGCACTCGTGGTATAACATATCAAGTTCATATCCGCGATATGATATAATACACATGCACGCCGTCCTTACACTGTCATTCGCGGTTGCTCTATTATGTGCTATATTATTATACGATTCGATAAGGTACATTTATCGTTGGAGGGTGGAATTGCTAAAAACAACAAAAATCGCCCATTTTCGTGATCTGCATCCAGAGGGCTGGAATTACTTAACGGGGTTGGCAAAAACGAATCCAGGCCTTTTGCAAAGGCTGGCGATTGCTTATTTCCCCCAGAATTCCAACGCTGGTTGCTTAACACCCTAAGGGCGAATTCGTTTTTAGCAGTATGGGATCAGTAATTCAGTATGAGCGCGGCGGAAACATCCATAACTGCCACGGTAGTCAACTACTGGATATATATGAAGTATTGGTGTCCATATTGGGGACTTGGGCGAGGTCTCTCAACCCTTCAATGTCCACCAAACTCGGTATAACGAGTGGGGGACTTGGTGGAAAGTGCAGGGGTGTTCTGCTTGCAGATGACAAAAGCGTGCTCTATGGAGAGTGCTCTAAAGGCTTCAAATTAAGGACAGGGTATTTTTTTTCATTGATATACACCATGATACATACGTCATCGCCCACCCATAACATCAAGTTAATAGTGGTGTCATGTTCATGGCACATGCCCAAAAATGGCCCCCAGTACTTGTTCAACAGAATTTCTTTCAGTATGGTGATGGTGGGTCACATAAATTCATGTGTGCACATCGGTGCGAGTGATGATGAGGTGCCATATCATCCACCTAGTTCCATAATACATCCGGGTTTTTTCGACCCGCATAGTCTACGTAGATTTTCGGGTTTTAGACAACTGCTGTAAACATGCGCACTATCACTCCGGGTTATGTAAATTTACAATAGAATATAGCTTATGTAAATTTGCCACATTCAAGACACATTTGATATACATGTGGGAAGTAGGCACCCTTAACATTTCTTCTGTAGTTGAGACAGATGCCGAATGTATATGCAATATATGCGCCCCCCGTAAACATATGCACTATGACTTCACATCCCGTAAGTATGCAGCAAATTTGCACCTACAACAAATATGCAGTAAATTTGCACCTACAGCAAATATGTAGCAAATTTGCACCTACAACAAATATGCAGCAAATTTGCACCTACAGCAAATATGCAGCAAATTTGCACCTACAGCAATTATGCAGCAAATATTCACCTACAGCATATAGGCTGGGCATATGCACTCTTGGCAAAAAATACATACATTATGCATAAACTGCAATTATGCTTGAGATTCCTGGGCGTGTAACTATGCAGAAAACATACACTTGCCACATATATGCTGCAGTGTCCGGTGTATGTAAATATGTAGCAATCTTACGCATACTGTATGGTTACAGGGGACAAACACCCCTCACATACATGTGCTAGAATTACATGAGCCACATATATGCAGGTTTCAACAAAGTATGCAAGTATGTAGCAAATAATGTGCATATCTTTACAAAGCGTGTTACATCACACTAAACTAATGTGACTTGTAAGAGCAAATAAGTTGATGTATATCCAAGAGTACACGTAGTCCACTATTGTGGTTTACTTCAAGCTGAGTGTGTACTAGTACCTAGCATCGTGAGTGTCACACTGCACAACGGTCAACTATTACTTCGATACTATGATTCAACTTTCTCAGCGCTCGAATGGCTCCTCCAAGTTAGCCAAATCCGACATATCGCTGGATGGTATCGGCCAAGCTATTTTGCTCTTTGGAGCTAATGCGCTTGTGGTAAGGTTATAACCTTCCACCTTCATCACCCACTCCCAATATGATTGAGCCAGCCACGCACCAGACTCCACCTGCATACAATAAATATTTGCTGAGGACAAGTTGATAGCACATATTCAAAGGTTTTGCATAGAACACGTACAATAATGTCCTCACCTGCGCTTCTTGTGCTGTCAAGCGTTGAGGAGCATGGGTCGTGAGATATTCCAAGGCCCACCCACCGATGCCTTCTGTGCACAACAAGTTGCTATAAACACAAAGTAATAGGAACGCAATGGTCTTGGTGGTGAATTTTTGCAATAAGCTTGGGTCTCCTCGGTTTCCTAGCTTTTTACTCGGTGGAAATACTTGTTGGACCACCTCCATAAATAGAGGGTTCCCTAATGGATCACTGGCGGTCTTATGCCACTACTCCCCGCCTGCATATACAAATCAAGCCGAGGAAGTCATAAACACATAAACGCGAAAGTCCTTGTACAAACGTCAAAGCACCACACTTTGGGCCACAATTGCAGTCAAAGCGCCACGCTATGGGCGCAATTCGTGGGAAGCCAATTACCTTGAAGGGAGTTGACAGTTGCCTTAGGGACAAGCTTCCCACCAGTACTCGTAAAGTACTCATTGTAGATAACAGGCACAACCTTTTTAACCTTCTTAGCCACCATGTGCCTCGTGTTATTGCGCTGTGAAGTATTGACCTATATTTGCACAACAAGTACATTTTGAAACCACTTCCGCATATATCACTTTCAAATATACCCTCATAACACGTTTGCCATATGAGAAATAACTTACCTTTTCATGTAGATCCTTGAATCTAGCCTTGGTTTCCGGGTTCGTTCGTGCTTTAAGAATGTTGGGTTCGTTCAACAGGAGGAGAACGCAATCTTTCGTATCTTGGTCTTCTGAGTGGGGCGCATGATTTCTACATGAAGTGCGCATCGCGCATGATCGGCATCATTACGATCTCTCGTCATGGGACAGCACTCTGGTTCTTCGAGCCCCGATGCGCCCCAAGGCGACGATCGTCATTTGTAAAATAATGGACAATGATACATGAAATTTCGCCCATTCCAAATTGCATCAGTCATCGGGACTCATGTAATATTTATATTTCCGCGATGATTCGCATGGCTTATCCATTTACCGCTCGTCGTACAATTTTAATATGATCACTGCCAAATATTATATACGACGATGTATAGGATATTGGACGAACAACACAAGAACACCGGCCTATTCCTAATTGCATCAGTTCTCGGAATTTATACTATACGTATATATTCAAGATGATTTGCAAGACTTACTGATTTGCTGCCTGCTGTACTATTGTCGTAGGATAACGGCCGAATCTTGGATACGACGATTTATAGCACGAGCTCGTTCACCGTATTTCCTTCATGTGCAACGCGAGTCACAAAAATATGAATTATATATTACACACGTTTCAATACGGTCGAATCCGAAAAGTGAAAATATATAAGAACGCCACGATACTCACCGATCGGTTCCGGAAAGCGCGTCCAGTGATAATTTAGTATACTCGACTGATATCGTAAACCTCGTGGATGACGTCACTCCTGAATTCTGATACGAAAAACACGTTTCATGTCATTTATACAGTCTGACGTCACTCGTGTATAATGATTCAAAAATGACTTGTCGCGAGGATTATGTTCCTAAAATCCACCCGAATCGGGTTGTGTCCCATATACTGGAGTGGCACGATTCGAATAAATATGTTAAAAAACTGCACACTAAAAACCCCCGGATGTATAAGGTATACGAAGAATCGTGGCAAATGGATGTCTAGAACTTGATGAGTTATTGCCGAAAACGTGAAAATAAATTCCTATAAAACAGGATCAATATGAGCAGTAAGGCAATTCGCCCTTAAGGTGTTAAACGACTGCTGCTTAAAACCGGGCCCGCACTGCATATGTGTATGTGTTTCTTCGTTAATCCATGCCCTTGAGCAAAGGACGGAAGCACACGGGCTTAGGTCATATCCGCTGGGAGTATGGTTAGGGCCTACATGCGGCGATGTTGGATTCGTAGGAGGTTTCACGTCGGCCACATCGCAAGGAGCGGTATCGATATTCGATATTTTCGATACTATCGATTAATCGAAGTATTGCTATCGATCGATACCTTAAAAAACTGTTATCGAAATATCAAATAGTGATTGATACGCTGACTTTCCGTCACTTGAGCACGAGGCATCGTGTGTCTCATGATACACTCGAGTACGTACATAACTAATGTGCATGTTTATGCAAGGAGAATGCACACGCACGCACAAGGGAGAGGGGCACGCTAGGAGGTCGCAACACACCTGCTGTTGCGCGTACCACGACGATTGCTGAGCGGAGCCCTTCCAAGCACCTCGGGTTGCATCGTCTTGTGGCGGTGACGTTGCCGGCAGATTATACTTCTTCTGGAATTCGTGCAGCAGGTTGCGACCGATCACGGAGTGGTTAAAATGCGTGGTCATACCACGCATTTTACCGAAGACTTCTTTCACGCCATCAGATTCCAAATATTCCGTGGTGCTGAGGGCCAAGAGGTGGCAAGAACACTCGTGGCCGTCGAAAGAAATCCACCCCTTGATTATATTTGATGCACTATCGCTGATCGTCGCATGCACGGAGTCAGTAACAGTGTCTATCATGATAGACTTATCCTCACCTTCCTCAAAAGAGCCTATGCCAAAATCGGTACAAGCTCTCTTCGTGGCAAGCTCCAGCTCTAGAGCATTGTGGCGAACGTCACCGAACGGAATGGCGGAGAGCAACTTCTCTTTATACTCGAAGGACTTCGTGATCCAATACGCCAAGATCCCGAAAACGATACCACCCTCAGACCAGATGTCACCAGCTATGCTAGGAGAGATGCCCTCAGCGATGAGCACCGACAGTTCGAACTTCACCTTCTCCTTGCCCTCGACCGACAATTTTAGGACGTTCTGCACGACAAGTTTTTAGGTGGGAGGGACATAATTATCCACCTTGGAAAATGTACTCGAAGATATCACGTAATTCTCTATCGTGTTCGCCTATGGTGAGTGGCCGGTTGTTGCGCACGATCCACAACGAGAACTGCGGGGGACATACGTACTTCCAAGATAATGAGAAAAACGGAGAAAAGGAATCGCACGTAGAAACACGCACACAAAGGATCATAGACTTGCACATACGTACACCGATGCAACGGGAAAACAATACGTCGAAATATACATATGCCAAAACACAAGTGAATAAAAAGCGAGCTACTTGCCTTCCTGTGCAGCTCATCCCGGCGTTCTTGAGATACGGGTGGGAGCATAGCTTTCAAGGTCCCACGTTTTACGCCAGACGATCGGGATTCCTCGCTTCGGTCATCAATAGTCTCCTTCTTCTCGTGCTGAACCAGTTGGCAAAATATATCCTTGCGCACTTGGGACAGGTGGCTTCGTAGGTTCGAAGTGTTGCCAGAATATGCAACCTGTACCTCAGGTCCACAGGTCTTGCACATGATCTCGCAGACTTTCTCGGGGATATCATTGTCCAAGCGAACTTTGAAGTACCGCCAGCAAGCAGCTTTTCGCCTGCCTCCAAGGCCTTCCGCCCAAACACCAGATTCGGCACCTGCGTGCGTGAGTCACAGCATCTGCGTGAGTCGGCGAGGGAAATAAAAAATGCACAACGCGGCGACACAACGGAAATCACGCATAGAACGACCGGAACTCTCGAAAAGATAGCGAGCACGGCACTTCGGACACGTACGTAGCATGCCGTCGTGTGGTGTGGGGCGGGTAGGGTGCACACACCGTTGTCGACGGTATCTGCATTTTCTTGAGTTGGTGCAGCTGCCTTTCGTTTCCTAGTCTCCGCATCCAAGGCAGCCAGTCGGACCTCTTCCCGTTTCCGAAAGCTCGCGATATCCTGCTCGTGACCAGCTAAATTTTCTATGGGTTCCCATGAATCAGCAGAGTCGTCGAATCCTTCCCAACCGATCAGCCATGCTGGTTTACCACAGCGTTGCCCTTCCGCTTTGATCTCTCTCACAGTGTAGGTGGTATCGTCGCTACCATGGGGATCGAATGCCGTCCGCTGGGTCCGTTTTACAGGCCCCTTGCATTGAGCGCGCAACGATGGGGCAAATGAAGATGTCCTTCTGCGCTTGGCACCCATCGGAAATGTTAAAAATGACTGCAAATGGAAGATAAACGTAAGGCGGTTTGAGCTTTTGAACGAGCTTTTGCCTCTGAAAATTCAAATGCTTCAAGACAGGGCATCCGTGACCCAATCATACCCCTAGAAACATCGATCCTAGGATCGATCATGATAACGATATGATAGGCGAAAATACAATGTCCACTATAAGGATGGCGAGATGGAATAATGCTTGCCTTGGTACCACTACCATGGCGTTCAAGCCAAGTGAACACGACGATATCGATATGAGGTCCCTTGGGACATATCGAGATATCGAGATCGATTTTGACGAAAACCTATCGAGCGAGGACGATAACGGTCAAAATGGTGTCGAGCGATATGATAATCGCCCGTATGTTATCGACAGATACGATAAACCAAAAAAAAATGTCGACAGATATGATATCCGCGATATTGCAAAAAAAGCTATCGACAGATATGATAACCCCGATATATCGATATATCGAGTTATCGAGTTATCGATACCGCTCCTTGATAGAGAGAGAGAGACATGTGTACCGCGGTATATATATATGTGTGTGTGTGTATGTTGAAGATTAGGATCCGGGTATGCAAACGTGATGTAGGTTTGAATGATTCCGGTCGACCTAGACTTTTGTTGTTAATCGAAACCTGACAATTTTAGCTCTTCGCCCCCATAACGACATGAGCTCAGGTCAATTTCTGAGCATGCCTTGAGCAAAACATCTGATGGTTCGGCCCTCCCGCCGAACCCCCTGAAGCGGTGTGCATTTTGGAGGACATCGTTTTGGAGCGGGCCTGCCGAGTCATGCCATAGCGCTTAATGACCCCAGAATGTCACAAACCCTACATTTCTATTTTAGTCCATAAGCTCTGGGGACGAGAGTTAGAGAACTTGTAGAGCCCCAATGCATATTCCGATTTCGTGGCAGTCGCATAGGTGGTAGGATAGGCAAGATCCATGTGTGTAGGGGGTGCATTTTCGAAACGCCCGCTCGAAATCGCCAAAAAGTGCCCCATCGCATGATTTGATAGATGATATTAGCAATAGCGAAAAACTTGTTTCATGGTCGCGAAGCGACCATGCATTTAATAATAATGGCCGCGAAGCGGCCGATGTCGCGACCGCGAAGCGGTCGCGACCGCGAGGCCAATTATTTATATTGACTTATCTTACAATAGGATGGACTATTTTTATAAATCTGCACCTTTGTAAACAAATGAGAATTTATATCTTATAATTTAGGTACCAGACATCACAATCTAAACGTGGCGTAGTGGTACTGCGGTCTGGTCGTTACATCCAGTAGGTAAGGGGTTCGAGCTTCGTCGATGGTGGCACCTGCTGTATTTTACCATAGAGTATGCGTACTCGTACTGGGTACAGTGCCTCCTAAACTCAATAATAAAGTAAATACAATGTAACATGAAATATTAGCAATAGCGGTTTTCTTATTTATGAGCAGCATGTCACGGCACGACTGTTTGCTGAAATCTGTATAGGCAGCCCTGACCGGGAGTCCCGGTGCAGGCCCCTATGACAGACTCCTAGGACCAACACTGGACTGCTGACTGATTTGTAGGTTCGTGCTGTTACACACGCTGTGTCACAGGTAGGCTAGACGCCGAGACCGTCCGAGACCGTTCCGGGTATATCTAGCTTAGGGTTGATGTATCTTATACAAGTTTATCCACACTGAGTACGGGACTATCTGATATTTGGTGTACTAGGATATTCCGGTAGGTCGTGGCCCCATCCACGCTTTTATTCCACTTGTTATCTTGGCCATGATTGGCTAAGCAGCCGCTTGAAGAGGTGGTGCGCACTTGCGCGTTTGGGTGCGACTAGGATTTGGGGCATGGCTTTACGGTAGACGTATTTTTTGCGGCTGCGAGTCATGGGCACCGCGCGTTGCTATTGCTCGATTTTGGCAATGTTCATCTACGTTATTTTACCTGCCCTGATCCAGCTGGTTTACGTATTTTGGGCTGGTGCTCCGCACACCTTCGACCACGACGACAGGTAGCATAATGATTTAGGAATAGAAAAGTGCAAAATGGGGAATAGAAATTTCGATCTGTTTTTGGGGAATAGGTTTGTGACACATTCATATGCGTCTAATATCACCGTTTGAATTTTTTTCCCCCACCCCACCTCGGTTCACTTGGTTATTGCAAACATGAGGAAGCCTCCGAAAAAGTACGGCAGGGTGTGCCTTTCTTGCGACAACGGCGGGTATCGATGTACTGTTGAACACACTGATGGTATGCACTCTATTGTCCTCTATTCAAGAAAAAGGACAGGGTAAAAGATTCTCCATCAAAAATGAAAGGTGCGTTGCCCTTGCTTTCCACGGTTCCCTTGTACAGTTGACTACATATATAATAAGTGTTAGGAACAACTTTTTTGCGCAAGCAAGATTTCGAGCCAGCCAACTCGACTCACGCCCAACAGGGACGCATCCTGCACAGCATGAACATATCACGCATATCATATAAGCATAATAAACACATACTGACCGTTTGGCAGTGCAATTTCACCTCTAGCGGAAATGCGGATGTCAACCGCGTCCACGTTTCCGCTAGGCGTTTCTTCCCTCATTCGCGCGCTCGTTTGCAAGAGAGCCTGGGCAACGGATGAGGGAAGCGTTAGCAAAAATGCAATATTGGTGCACCCTCAAACGCACAACCTCTGATGTCAGCTATGCGCAAAACGCGTGCTACACATCATGGGTTTGGGTACATGCAAACCCAAACCCAAACATGCCAAACAGCAAAGGGCTTCCCGTGAGTTCCAGCGCCCGTAACTTTGCAAAAGTATTACTAAGATATATATCTTTTAGTTGCCAAAGGCCCAAGGCCTCAAAAGCCTTGTGCACGAAGCCATCAATTTATTTCTTTGGAGATTTATTGGGTTTGTGTTCGAGTTTACCCAAACCCAATACATGCCAAACTGAAAAGCAATTCCCGTGCGTTATAGCGCGCGAAACTATGCACAAATATTTACAAGACACATATCTTTCAGTTCTCAGAAGCACAAGGTTTGAGATAACTTGTTGGCAAAACCATCAATTTATTTCTTTGGCAGATCTATTGGGCTTGGGTTCGAATGTTTCCAAACCCAATACATGCTAAACAGCGAAGGGCTTCCCGTGCGTTCTAGCGCACGTAACTGCGTAGAAATATTGCCAAGATATTTATCTTTGATATATTCGAAGCACAAGGTCTAAGAAAGTCTGTGCACAAAATGGTATTACTATTTCTTTGACACAGATTTTAGCGTGATATACAAACTCATAAATCTGGGTCAAAGAAATGATATGTTAACTTCGCGCACAAGCTATCGCAAACCTTGCACTTCAGAAAAGTGAAATATATGCATCTTATCAATATATTTTGCAAAGTTACGTGCGCTGGAACTCACGGGAAGCCCTTCGCTGTTTGGCATGCTTGGGTTTGGGTTTCAAACCCAAAAGGCATCATGCCAGCACGCGGCCGTCTTTAATATACTCAACGGCTTGCCATATGCTCTTGAGGGTGCACTGATATTGATATGAACAATATCACTGCCAAGTTTCGTGAGAAGATTCTCACGAAAACCCCTATTATGCAAAGCCGCAAGTGGTTGAAACCATCTCACACCGCACCAACTTAGCTTGCAGTCGCGAAGGCTAAGCTGATGCGGTTACGGATGGGGCCAATCGATAGTTCAAACGAAAGGTATTCACCTAATGAATACAAACGCTTTAGAATCGAATGGTGGAAAAAATTATGCTTCATGCTACATTTTTCTCCTCCTGGTCCTCCATGGCTGTGAAGTGTTGGGGAGTGTGCTAGTCAAACTGCTTGTAAATGTTTTTGGCGCTCGATTGAATTAAGCATGGTTACATGTGACATATAATCTATTCCCCAAAAACAGATCGAAATTTCTATTCCCCATTTTGCACTTATCTATTCCTCGATAATCTTTTTTCCACGACGACATCTGCAAGTGCCCCACGCTCGTTTCGCCTCTCCGCACGTTCTGCCGTTACGCCTTTCCTCCATTTCCGCCACAACACCCAAACGTGCAGCCGCGCATCATCTTTTCTCTGGCTTTCAAGAGTATGGCGAGATCTACTAGAGCTCGCAAACGCCTATTGAGGGATTCCGACTTGGACGCCTCAATACGGCTTTTGGATGCGGTTCGGGACACTCCGACCGCTAGCACCCCACCTGTGGTGCCCCCCTGCTGCTTCCAGCAACACCGACGCTGCTGTCGCGTTGCGGAAGCACCTGGTCGACCAACATGCCACGGTTGACGCGGTGTACAAGGGGCGCTTGCATCGGGCTTGGGCCAAGGGTATCCGCGAGGACATCCTTGGTTCCAAGAAACATCATTATCGTGGTATTGACGACACCGACCGCCTCTCCGAGTTGGTGGTGCAGCTTCGGACCGAGTTTCAGTCCGCTGGGCTGGACTTGGCCCCCTTTGACCTCGACGACCCCACCTCTCTGGTTATCGAGAAGGTTAATGGGCTCCTCTATGACGTCTTGGCCCTCGTCGTGGAGCGGAACTCTGTGGCTGACACCTGGCTTCGGGGTACGGACTCTTCGGCTGACCGAGATGGACGTCGGGCTCTCATCGACATCGTCAAGGGGAGCGCGCCGGCAGCCCTACGCGAGAGCCACCAGCGGGAGCACGCGGCTCTTCGTTATCCCGCAGGCGTTGACCCGCAGCCGGTCTTGGCTCGTGAGCAGCGTCTTGTGCGGGATAACCGCGCTCCTGACTGGCGGCCCACCGACGAGACCCGCAGGCTCTCGCTGTACAACCGCCTCGACCCAATCTTCTACGCGGCGGTGAAGGTGCGTTATCCGCTTGCGGGTGACCTCGGCGGGGTCACTCTCCGCTCGCTTCAGGCTCTCGTCGTGGCCATCTTCCAGGCATGGGCACAGTCGGTCGGACGATGGGGCGGCAGCACGCGATAAGCAGGTGCTGGGGACGGACGGTAAGCCCTCCGCTCTCGGGTCACGTCGTCGGAGTACACGGTGCTCCTCGAGGAGATTGCGGCCTTGAAGGCCTTGGTGCGTGGTGGCCGTGCGGGCGGGGGACAGCAGCCGCAGCCGCAGCATCGAGGGAAGCAGCATCCGAGGGGGTTTCGCATGGGTGCAGGCAACCCCCCCGCGGTCGGCTTCGACCGCGACAGCATGAAGGCACAGCCGCTGTGCCACCGCTGCCGCAAGGCCGGTAAAGGTGAGGTGTATCACCCGTACCGACCGCGACTGCCCGCTTGGCGGTCGTCAACACTCGCCAGCCACGGCCGCGGCTTTCTGCATTCCCATTGAGCAGGAGGACGCGGAGGGCCTGCACGCACTGGCGCTCGTGCAGGTCTTCCAGGACGCGGCAGACATCGGACCGGAGGCCTTCTCGCATGCGGCGTTGGCGTATGGTCCGCCCGCGGTGCTCTCCACGGACGGCGTCGGTGGGATCGACGTGGCGGCCTACGGTTTCTCCGTGCCGCCTCCGCCTTCTAGCGGGACCGACGACGAGGACATCTTGCGGCGGCTTGATGCCCTCACCTCTGAGGTTCAGGCCGCCCAAGACAAGGTACATTTTACCCATGCATCTCTCATTCCTGGGAGCGGGGCGGAGGGGCATGCGTCGGCTCTGGTGTGTGGCCCTACCGTTGCGGCGGGGATCACACCGGAGGGGCAGGTTCCGGCAGGTGGTGCGGCGGCATCGGCGTCCGCCGTGCCGGCCCCTGCTATGCCTGTCTCGCAGGTGGAGGATGTGGAGCCCGCGCCAGCTCAATCGGCGCGGGTGACCACCACGGAGGCGACATGCGGCGAGTTCGGAGGCTTCGTGCAGACGGTTAATCACGCCGCCGTCCACCCGTCTGACCTGACAGGCTATGACACGGCCGACTACGAGGATTTCGCGGGCGGTACTTTCGCGGTGAAGCCGCGGGCTCCGGCCGGTGCTGTCGGGTGCGGTGTGCCGCCTTTCGGCTTTGGCAAGCCGGCGGTCGGAGCTCTCGCGGTGCTCTCCCTCTTCTGCATTTCTTTTGCAGGTGTAGCTGTTTCGGCTTCCACGGCTTCTGCTGTGTCAGCTTCTGCATCGGCTACGGAGATGCCTTCGCCTGGTGGTGATTGCTGGAACAGTCACACCGCTTGCTTTGTAACTCTTCCTATAGTAGTGTGTATGACTGTCACCCGAACCCGAACCCTAAATATTTATGCCCGTTATATCGGGTTAACTTATCAACTTTATCACATTCTGAGAAAACCTATCACTGAGTGAATATATCCCGAGTCCTAGGGGTATATCCAACAGGTTTGGCCCCACGCACTCTTTATTCAGACACTGCAAATTTTAGCCATGTCTGGCTAAACAGCGACGCTTGAGATGGAGTGAGGGGCTCCACTAGAGGCGCGGCGGAGCGGTATGGCCTAGCTGGTGCCTGGTTGATTGGACTTACGGGGGGGGCTTGTGCACGAGGCGGACTTCATTTTCCTCGCTTCGCTTTGGTTGACGTTGGAAACTTTGGTCGGGTCCGACACCACTTTCCTTGGCCGCGTCACTCTGCATCCACATGCACGTGGGAAGATTTTTACGCCACGGCTTTCCCTTGCTTTCCTCGACAACCGCATTACGACTTTTGGCCGCCGATCCTTCCGCACCTCGTCCCATTTTCCCTCACTTCGTCTCTACAGTCTTCTACACCATGGTTGCGACTAGATTGACCTCGAGTATGGCGTCTCGCCGACGCTTCTTAGCTACAATTTTCGACTCCGCCGCCGCACGTAATTCCGTCACGCCGGCTACGCCGGCACCTGCTGGTGTTCCGGCTGCGAACTCCGCCCAAGCCGTTTTCTTGGCGGGTGTTCGCTCACTCACCCGTGAGCGCTTCGACGAGAGCGTGGCGAAGCACGTGATGCTGAAATCTGTATAGGCAGCCCTGACTGAGAGTCCCGGTCAGGCCCCTATGACAGACTCCTAGGCCAACACTGGATTGCTGACTGATCTATAGGTTCGTGCGGTGACACACGCTGTGCCACAGGTAGGCTAGACTCCGAAACCGTCCGAGACCGTTCCGGGTATATCTAGCTTAGGGTTTATTTATCTTATGAGTTTATCCACACAGTTCGGGAGTTTCTGATATCTAGTGAACTAGGATATTCCAGTAGGTCGTGGCCCCATCCACGCTTTTATTCCACTTGCTGATTTGGCCATGATTGGCTAAACGGCCGCTTGGAGAGGTGGTGCGCGCGGGCGCGTTTGGGTGCGACTAGGATTTATGGTATGAATTGTTTGCGGTAAGCAACTGGGAGTGGCGGCCATGGGGACCGCGCCTCGTTACGGACTAGTCTTAGCAATGTTCGGATCCAGTTTTGCACCGGCACTGGCCCTGCTGGTTACTGTGTTTCTGGGCTGGTGTTCGCGACACCTTCGACTTCGACGACATCTTCGAGTGCCCCTCGCCGCTCCACTCTCTTAGCTCCTCTCCGCTGCTGACCATTACCATTTTTCCGCTACCACGCCCAACCGCGCGACTGCGTACCACCTCCCCTCTGGCTTTTCAGAGTATGGGTATGCTGACCCGAGCGAAGAAGTCCCTGGACAGGGACAGTGACATTGACGCCTCACTGAGGCTATTAGACGGGGTTCGGAACAGTCCGACGGTGCGTACGCCAACTGTTCCGACCCCCGCTCCGACTTCCAACGAGGATGCAGACGTGGCGACCAGGAAGTACTTACAGGAGCAGAGCAAGCTGGTTGACGACATCTACAAAGCGCGTCTACACCGCCAATGGGCCAAGGGTGTCCGCGAGGATGTCCTTGGGGACAAGAAGCACCACTTCCGCGGTACGGACGACGCTGGCCTCCTCTCCGAGCTGGTGGTGCAGCTGCGTACGGAGTTTCATTCGGCTGGACTGGAGCTGGCGTCCTTTGACCTCGACGACCCTCTGGCTCGTGTGGTGACCAAGGTCAACGGCTTGCTCTTCGACGTTCTGGCTCTGGTTATCGAGAAGCACAGCAACGCCTACGTCTGGTTGACTGGCACCGACGCCTCGTCTGACCGTGATGGACGGCGAGCCCTGGTGGACATCATCAAGGGCTGTGTACCGGTGGCGCTGCGTGAGTCGCACCAGGAGGAGCACGCCGCGTTGCGTTATCCCGCAGACACTGACCCGCAGCCCATCTTGGCTCGGGAACAGCGTCTGGTGCGGGATAACAAAGCTACGGACTGGACACCCACCGAGGAGACCAGGAAGCTCTCCCTGTACAACCGGCTGGACCCGGTGTTTTACACCGCGGTCAAGGTGCGGTATCCTCTCGCGGCCGATCTCGCGCATGTCTCCTTGGCGTCTCTCCGCTCCCTTGTGGTGGAGATTTATCAGGCTTGGGCGCAGACGGGGGCGGGGAAGGCAGTCTCGGGCAAGAGCAGCATCTCTGCGCAGCTCTCCAGCACCGAGTACGGCGCCGTTCTCAACAAGATCAACGAGCTTCAGGACTTGCTACGGCAGCAACGCGGGACGGACGCGCTGCCGGCGCAGCAGCAGCGGCAGCAGCCGCAGCGGCAGCAGCGGCAGCAGCAGCAGCGCGGTACGCAGCGGGGATTCCGTGTCGGCACGCACCCGCTGCCTGCAGTCGGTTTCGACCGTGACGACCAAAAGGCGAAGCCCTTTTGCGGGAGGTGCAAGAAGGCGGGAAAAGGTGAGCAGTACCACTTCTACCGCGACTGTCCGTTGGGCGGGCGTCAGCATCCCCCGCACTCGGCCGCGGCATTCTGCATTCCCATCGACGAGGAGGACGCGGAGGGGGTGCGTGCATTGGCCATGTGTGCCCTGTTCCAGCGGGCGGCGGATGATGGGGCCGAGGCTTTTGCCACTGCGGCATCTACGTACGGGCCGCCTGCGGTACTCTATGCGGGTGCGGTGGGCGGGATCGACGTGTCCGCCTACGGCTTCACGGTAGATAGAGCCGCAGCAGCCTGCTGACGAGCCCGCAGGTGACGACATTCATCAGCGGCTGGACGATCTCGCCGCGGAGGTCCATGCCGCGGCGAAGCAACTGCAAGGTGCACTACACCCACGCATCCTTCCCACCACCGGCGGTTCTCGAGCCGCATGCATCGGCTCTGGTGTGCGGCCCCGCGGCAGCGGGGAACATGCCGGAGGAGCAGGGAAGATATCTTCCTGGGATTGGCCGGCCCGGGGCCGTGTCACGGAGGCCCGGGCCGAAGGCGGGCCGAAGGAAAAGTTGCGGATGGGCCGAGTCGCATTGAGGGGGAAATTGATAAATTTCCAAAATTTTATCGATTTTTGACAAATTGTCATACTTAAAATTAAAATTTTGCGCCTGCGGCGGGCAATTTTGGGTTCGGGCCGAGACGGGCCGAAATGTGGCCGAAGTAAATTCCCAATGCGGCCCGAGTCACCTCCGCGGAAGATATCTACCCTGCGGAGGAGCAGGTTCCGGCAGGTGGTGCGGCGGCATCGGCATCCGCCGTGCCGGCCTCTGCTATGCCTGTCTCGCAGGAGGAAGATGTGAAGCCCGTGCCGCTTCAATCGGCGCGGGTGACTGCCACGACGGACGGTGAGTTCCCTGGGTTCGTTCAAGCTGTCAACCACGCCGCCATCGCGCCGGTTGACCTCACCGGCTACGACACCGACGACTACGAGGACTTTGCCGACGGCAGCTTCCGGCTGAAGCCGCGGGGTTCGCCTCCGTCGGCCAATCATGTTTCCGGGCCACCCGTGGACGAGCAGAGGACCTACGGTTGTGGGAAGCCGCCCTGGGGCTTTCCTGCCACGGTTGGGCCATGGGGAATTCCTTTCCTCCTTTCCCTCGTTCTTTGCATCTCGATCATGGGGGTGGCGGCCGTGCCCGATGCTCAGTCGGCTGCGGGATTGCCTTCGCCTGGTGGTGATCTCGATTGGGAGACTCCGTCAATTTTCTCCACGAATGAATTTGTTGAATCCGTGATCCCGGCTCGGGGTTTCTTTGTGGCTGACAATGTGCCACCGCTTGAGCCGCCTGAGCCCCCTGACCTCTTTCAGGACCTTGCTCAGGCAGATTTGAGTTTCGACATGGCCTTCTTCTACGGTGTGGCTCTACATGAGAGAGGTCCTTTCGGGAACCCTCCCTTCGGGTCGGACTTGATTGAGACCACCGCTGGCTACTTTGGTGCTGTCGATTGACTTCTTGTTCACTCTGGATGCACACCAACATGGTGGTGGTGTGCGGAACTCCGGTGACTTCAACAATTTTCTGGTTTATGCTTTTGCTTTTGACATCTACAAGTTATATTCTGGCTTGCTAGCTCGGTGCCTTTCAGTTGTTTAGCGGGTGCGCAATGCCCGTAGGTTTCTGCACCTGTGCTAGCTAGAGGGTTTCCAATTTGTGTTTCAGAATTGCACAGTTGGATTAGCAGTTAGGTCTGTCAACCTGGCTCCTGCCCTAACTTATCTTACATTATCTGACTCTCCTAGACAGTCACCACCCACAGTGCTGGGGTGGTGTGCTGAAATCTGTATAGGCAGCCCTGACTGGGAGTCCCGGTCAGGCCCCTATGACAGACTCCTAGGCCAACACTGGACTGCTGACTGATCTATAGGTTCGTGCTGTGACACACGCTGTGTCACAGGTAGGCTAGACTCCGAAACCGTCCGAGACCGTTCCGGGTATATCTAGCTTAGGTTTTATTTATCTTATGGGTTTATCCACACAGTTCGGGAGTTTCTGATATCTAGTGAACTAGGATATTCCAGTACGTGATCCGGAAGTGTTTCCGTGAGAAACATGACCGTTTTACGGGAACGGAATCCAACGCGCAGGTGCTTCTTTCCAAGCTGGTGCCTGCTCTCCAGGAGACGTTCGAGGCGCAGGACGCCTTATTTGCGCCACTCTTCGACTTGGAGGACTCCACGTTGGCCATCCGCCCCGAGGCCAACAAGCTTCTTTTTTCGACGCTCGAGCTCATCGTGTGTCCCGCCTCTCCGGCGGGTGACTGGCTCGAGGCTTCCGCGACGTTGCACCCGATGGACGGCAAGCGGGCCCTTCTGGAGCTCGCGCGGCGGCTGCTGGACTCCGGTGCACCCTTTCATCAGGGGACATCGGACCTCCTTGGCGTCCGCTTCAAGGCCTACTGTACACCGACCCGTCCGAGTCCATCACGGATTTCAACGCGGCCTTGCGGTCCGCCAAGAGGCGCAACACCCTCGACGATGACGAGGTGAAGGAGTTGTTCCTCGCGGCGCTGGATCCTGGATTCTACGCGCCGGTGGTGTCGAGGCTCTTCACGCACCAGCAGCGGGCGGCCGTGGACCTCCTCACCATTCAGCAATGGGTCCTCGAGTGCTACGCCCGACACGTCGCAGCCGGTACGCACACTGCCTCGTTCACCCTGTCCGCAGCGGCCGTGGCCGCTGACGGCGACACCTCGCAGCTGTCTGACCTCACGGCCATCATCCTCGACGTGAAACGACGATCGCTCTTAATTGGAAGATGCGCTCTAAATTGGAAGATTTTTTGAAGGTCATTGTTTTGATGTTTTTTACATTATTTTAAACATATCATGCCCAAAAAATAGGGTGGTTATAATTTTGGAAGTTTTTCTCATCGTATGAGGCGGGGTTTTCAGAATTCTTACGCGTGACTCTTAGGCATATTGAGGAGTGTTCCAAAAATCCACATATGGTATTAGATCGAGATTAAAGGTTATAAAATGGAAGTAAAAAGGGAAAAATATGTACCTGTTTATCGTATGTTTGATATTTTCATCGATTTCAGCACAATTTTGCCAAAACCCCCCTCAAACCCTATGCTTTATCACACGCGTATTCACAAAGGGCGGGTAACATATGTAAAGGTTCTTGCTAATGGACCCGTCACGTGCTATGTTATAATGTAGTTTGCCATAAAACATATTTGAACAAATAAACTATCAAGCACTTGCATCTCCGTGCAGATTTCTGGAGCAAATGGCCCTCTAGCGGGGGAAACCCTAAGTGGTAACACCAATTTAGGGTGTAAGCACAACCACATGTGTACATGCATGCACATACGAACTCTTGACTGCACTTATTTACTCTTCAGAGTTCTCCAGCAGTGCTTTTAAAAGCTCAGCTTTCTCCTCACAACCTGGAATTCCGCCTTGAACACCAGATTTTGCGGTCTCATCCCAGCATGTCAACACCTCGTTCACGTCAAATGTAGACTTCATGCGAAGGGTGCGGGCACCCCGTACGAAAGCTCCAGCCTCACAGAGTTGTTCTACCGTCTCGAACGTTCTCCGTGACTGTGCTGGCAACCAGAACTGCCAGGTTATCTCCTTCCGTGAGGCATGCTGCCCCACCACCTCCACGAAATGGAGTGGGAGTGACTTACCGCCGTCCGGGAGCATAACGTTGAACCAACACTTGTCGCTGGCTTCCCCGCCTGCAACGGTCACGGCATAGCTGCCCACAGTCATGTCCTCGAACCGGTAGTCGGCTGCCAAGTGTTCCTTCTGCGATGCCAAACGCATCCCACGGTCATATAGACTCTCGTCAACACCGGAGGAGTGCTCATCGTCGCCATCATCCGTGCCCTCACTGCTGCTGGGCTGTTTCTGCTGTTTTGGCTGCTTTCCAGGCTTCTTCTTGCGCGCTGCAACCTGCCGACTCCGACTGCGAGTGGCAAGATCCATCTCCATATCAGTATCATCGCTGTCGCCTTCGGAGGCGGGTGAAGTTCTGCGCGCCCTGTTTTGCCTTTGTGCGCCTGAAAACCTCTTGCGAGCAGCAGGTGGATCTCCTCTCCGACTCCTCTTTCCATTTGCTTCACGCACACCTGCCTCTGCACGAACTGCGGGAGCTTCTTCACCAGCTTCTTCTGCCTCTGCACGAACTGCGGGAGCTTCTTCACCAGCATCTTCTGCCTTCAAAAGCTGGATCAGGCGTTCCAACTTCTTGGTCTTGGTCGTAAGACCCCGCAGTTCAGCATTCCGCTCAGATAACACTCGGTGTAAGTGTTTATCCTCGTACCTGCGTAAGCGAACCCTAGTTTGAAACTTCTCTATACACTTCGTATTATCTTCGCATACTCTTACACCGCAATGACGGACTCTCACGACGACGAGACTAGAATCCTGAGGGAAGTTTTTCCCTGGATGAGTGAGGGTTTTCTTAGCGAAAATCAAGAACAAGGAACGACCTCTTCTACCGTCGTTCCGAACACACCAGGAACAACGGACTCGGACGACGAGGTTACAATCTTGCGGCAGGTTTTTCCTTGGTTGCAAAGCTCCACAACAGCGACACCTGAAGACGAAGCGACGACTTCTTCTACCGGGAATCAAAGGACTCCCGCAACACAGGAGCAAGCCGCCACCACCACCAACTCGGAAAGAGAGGAAGGAAACAAGTGCGTCGTCTGCTTAGAAATAGTTTTCCCTGCGGAAACGTGGGTTTCAGGGTTAGGATGTGACTGCAAAAACGTGCTGTATCATCACCCTTGTTTCCAGGCCTACTTGGCAAGTTGCACGGATATTGCAAAATGCCCTTGTTGTAGGAAGATCTGGAGCTAGAACAAGAAACCTACCTGACTTTGCTTAGACACTTGAAGGACAACAATGACAAAATAAATATAAATAAGGTATAAAAGAGATCGCACTAGGCTGGTAAACGGTCGTCTTACCTTCTGGAAATCAGCTCAGTACAATACTTGGCCTCGCGCATAAAAGCCACAACCTCGTTGATGTCAATATTTTTCAGGACTTCTTTCTCCACCACTTGTTTCTTATGCGTCACGCCGTCGAAACATACATTGAACTGCTCCGCCTTAGCATACCGCGTCTTCAAGATCCCATCGCATTTGACTGTAGATGCGCGGGTATGCGCACGTGTCAGCAGCAGTGAAAGGTCCCACTTCGGAGGTAATCGCTCGGGATGTCGCTCTCGCACGGCCTCCACCTTCAAAGGCAAGGGGAAGGTTGCTTTCAATTCCTCGTGTCGTTGTTGGCTCACCAGATCTGGCGTTGCGGCTCGGAGTCCCAATAGACAGCTCCGCGTTGTTTGCTCCATGTCCAATACCTTGTTTCCCTTCCCCTTGCGCTTCCATTCCGGGTTGTCCATATAGCCCGGGGCGGAGTCGACGTCGGGATAACTGGTACAAATAATCAGCCCAAGGTTCGGGTCCTCGTCCACGCCACTTGGTAGCCATTCCTTGAACCTGTCACCAAACTTGTACTTCGCTCGGACGAGCTTGTCCGGAGCGACGTAAAAGCACCAAGTATGCACCTTGCGGTCTCGTCCAGCGTGGCCACCAAACTCTTCGTTCAAGTGCGGGTCGATCCACGATTTGAAGTCCAAGTTGCAGCCGACGACGTACGTGTGCTTGTTGATGGTTGTTATCGTCCAGGCAAAGAGAAAGGCAATCCATTGTTCCAAAGATATGAACCAATGGCCTTTTTTATCCGCGGTCTTACCCCACAACAGCATCTTCAGCAACCCGAAAAAGCCATCGACGTCGTTGTGGGAGTGGCCTACGGGCAGACGGTGTAGGTAGATCTCTTTGTACAGCCCGTGGTGAACCAGGATGCAGAAGAAGGCGAAAACATGCCGGTTCCAGTTTTCCGACCCTCCGTCCATTTGCACGTGGCATGTTTGCCGAAAGTGCCGCTCCGTGTTCTCCACCACATACCGTAGCAGAATATTGAGCGTCGTGAGGCACATGTTCACGTCTTTGCCAGGAACCCATGGCATAAGTAAACACATGCACAACACCGTGCCGTGCATCACGACTGCTTGCAGATGAAGGTGGAAGAAACTTCCAGCTTTGTCGCTCATCGCCTTGACCTTCACGGGGAAGTGCGGACAAACGGTGTTGTTGTTTGCCGCCCCGTCGAAACAATACGAGTCACTGATGCCGAACTGGTTGGCACTATCAGCACGGGTGTTATTGTACTGAGCTCTCTCATTTCGATAATCACTCCGGTGCGCGTCGTTAAGCGTCTTCCAGTCCTCCAGGTCCTCCAAGTCCTTTACAGCACGGCGCTGCTTCGTCAAGATTTCGCATGTCGTGCACTTACCTGCACAATCCTTCCGCTTGCGCATGGTAATATGCTTCGCGCGGAGGTACTCGCGCAGATACTTGCGAAACTGCGTGATTTTAACCTGATAAACGCCGCGACGCATAAGCTTGTATGCGGCATAACAATCGGCTGGTCGGATCGGATTCATTTGGAGTTTGCCGTTTTGAGGTTGTGGCTCCGCCAACGGCAACAGCTCGTGAGCAGCGTACTCCAAGAAATAAGTCCAGTTCAGGTTCGTCGGGTCGTTGTACAGCGTCAAATTCCTCTTCCTTGTGCTCTCCAGCATGCCGCCCCCACACACGTGCGCGTGCCACTTGAACCATGTGCTTTCGGGAATAAAGTGCAGTCGTCGAAACGCATCCTTGCAGACTTTCTTGCCCAGGAACGTCAGCGAGTCGAACATCTCTATTTCAAGCTTCTGCGAACCGGGCTTGAACCTACGCGCACGAGTGAGCTCCGCGACGATGTTCTCCTTGAACTGGCGACCGTTTAGCGTAGACTTCTCACGTAAGTACGCCTGCACGGGACGATACTCGAATTGGGACAGACAGCGCCTCCCACACCTGCATTCGTTGGCGGGGTCCATCAGATCCCCGATCTTTGTCACGCTTTCCGCAGTATTGTTGGGCCCATATCCCGACGTTTTGGATTCTGCTTCCGGTTCGGAACGCTTCGCCTTTCTTGGGTTGATGGTTTTCGTCTTGCATATAAAGTCTTCCACCGTTTCATAGTAATAATCTTCTGAACCAGAAGAATTAGACGAAGCGCTAAGCTCAGATTCGCCTTCAGAGCACGACGAGCATAACATATTTCCTTCCTTCCCGCTTTAGCGACTTGGCGCCTTCTCAAATGTTTAAGCTTCAAAGTTTCAAAACTAATGACCGGCGCGACGTTCCAGGCGTTCGAGCGTTTGATTGCCTTTCAATCGTCACATGTAGTCAGATCGCACTAGTCATATCACTAGTGCGATCTGATTTCGCACTAGTCGCGCGACTAGTACGGACTAGTGGCGTGAGTAGTGCGCTAATAGTGTGGTACTAGCGCGGTACTCGCGATATGCTATCTTTAAGAGTTGATTTTCACTATCGCAAGTATACTTTTCTGTGGACACAACTTTTTATCTTCTTTCTTCTCACTTACCATACTCCTACGTAATCATGTCTGACGAAAAACTCTTTGGTGAAGGCTTCAAAGCGCAATCGGTGGAAGACCTTGACAACAGCGGCACACAAGAGGTCCGACACTGCGCCAAGATCCTTAAACGCTTGTTGACGGACGAGCAGCTGCAAACGATTTTCCCCATTTCGGGGAACAAAAGTCAACTGTCCGGAACGGGGTTGGAGGTGTTGCTCACTCCCGATATCATTGAGAACTGTTTTGAACACTACACGCCGGCCGACGCGGCGTGTTACCGCAACCTGGCGTCGTGGCAATTTCTGAAATCGGTGACGCAAACCCAGTTCGTGGAAAAGATGGAGGAGGCGGAGAAACGAGGCACAAAACCAGGATTGTTTGATATTTTCAACAAGGGGGACGCGGCGGAGAAGAAGGAGGAGGCGAAGAAGGAGGGCAAAGGGGAGGATGAGGACGAGGATGAGGACGAGGTGGAGGACGACCAAGAGGACGAAATTGAGATCCCCTGCGCACAGCTTCCCGCAGAGGACCCAGAGAAGAAGTACACGACCTTCGCAACTAAGAACGGTTTTGAGGTGATGTACAAGCTGAACGAGGACGGGGTCCAGCAGCCCGCTGGACTCGAGAATTCGGACGAGGACAACGACCGGTTGGTTCTCTGGAACTACTCAGAGAACTTGCTGATGAAGGCGGTGCTCACATTGGTGCGAGTAAATCAGTACTTGCCGCATTCTCAAAAGCATCTGGTGCACGTCATTAAAAAGTTCCAAGTCCCCAAGCAACCGGCGGAAGAGACCGTCGACTTTGATGACGAAAACTACCGCATCCTGACGGCGTTGGCGCCAGCAGCAGCCCTGCCAGAGCCAGCAGCAGAAGAAGCAGAGGCAAATGCAGAAG
>LGRX02015884.1:0-16035 GCA_001247695.2 Cymbomonas tetramitiformis | reverse complement strand
ACATGTCGCCACCCCTCTTCGAGCATGATCGACTTTTCATATCGCAATTTTTATTGCATATTTGGACTCCCCGATGTCGATAATGTGGGGGTAGAGCATATCACTTCTTCGGAATACCCACTCGCATGGATCACCATGTGCACCTCCAACCGCGCCTAATGCCCCCCTCCCCCCCCACATCGCCAACTCCTCTTCGAGTATGTTCGACTTTTTCATATCGCAATTTTATTGCATATTTGACCCCGATGTCGATAATGTGGGGGTAGAGCATATCGCTTTTTTAAAAAACTCACTGGCGCAACGGATGTGCACATCTCCACTATGACCCTTGGCGGAGCTCAAAATGGTCTATAATTATACACAAACTTTGGCCGACCATAACTTTTGATTGGTTGAGAATCTCCTTAAATTTTAATGCAGTTTCTGGATCAGCTCGTCGAGACCTTCAATTTGGTGGGTCGGCCGTCTTGAATGGATGACTTTTTTTGTGACCACCGGAACGTATACGCTTGTCGCTCGCTCGTCATCGACAACCAATGGTGATTTGCCATTTGTGCACTTTCAAAAGTCGTATTGCAATGTCATCTTTGAGCTGGCATGTTCTGATTGGCTTTCCCGATAGTGGGTACACATGGTATGGGCCCTGCCAAAAAGCGTCAGGTAGGAAGGATGGTGTTCCCTCCCCAACCCCGCCACCATGGTGTTCCCCTCCCCAACCCCCGCCCCCCACCATGGTCTCCCTCCCCCAACCCGTCCCCTGCCACCATGGTGTTCCCCTCCCCAACCCCGCCCCTGCCACCGTGGGAACGCCATTCGTCTTATCCCACCTTCGCACAACGGAAGCTTATGGGAGCCGATTCATGCGAAAGGTCGCCAAAAGAGAACAATCGTGCCGAACCGCGCAAAAAACGCGACTGAATCGGTTGTCGCGGGCTGTCGCGGGCTGTCGCGGGCTGTCGCGGGCTGTCGCGGGCTGCTCGATGTTGTTTCCAAATGCTCGATGCTGTCGCTTCGTTTCCAAATTTCGGGAGGAGAGAGCAAAATGTCGCAACGACATCAAGGATTTGGAAACAGAGCTCAAAAGTTATGATAGTGACGTGGCAAGAAATAGCATTCGGGTCTGAGCGAGCAGTGCGACCGTAGGATCAGTCGAAGACGAGCGAGCGACAAGCTAGTTATAGCTGCCACGTCAGACTATATGCTCTGGACTGCGCCTCACAGTCAGAGCATATAGTCTGACGTGGCAGCTATAACTACCTCTTGTAGGTTATACCTTATACCTATTCACTGCATCTGAGAGTAACCAATATCCACGTGTTTGTGCCTTTATCGTGACTTCAGTAGGATAAGAAAGGGTGTCTTCGCTTGCGGTTAGGGATTGCGAGAGTTCGGTTTCGGTCCCTATGCATGTTTAGTCACAACAACGTTGAGAATTGGAACAGAATAAGTATTGCCACCCCTCCACTCACCCGGCCATGGCTGCTTCTCCATCTTCTAGAGTTGAAATATTACACTACACATGACATCTCGTTGTACTATCCACGCCATGAAAAGCGTTGCTCACAAATGGTGTACTGCTAGAACACTTTGACGTGCTAACCGTACAACCTAATAGGTCTTACTGGACTGGTATATATCGCTGCAAGATGGAGCCACGATATATCTTTTTGGAGGGATTTGTGAGTTCGACGTGGCTTGCGGCGCTAGTGTGTCACGTGGACCGGCAAGCTGCAAGTAGATGCAAATACTGGGACTTCCCATATTTATTTGCATCCTTATTATCGGGTGCACGAACTGCCAACCCCCCTCAAGAAAAACAACACCCTTTGCGGGCTGTGGGGCTTTGAGTCCCCGCGACTCCGGCTCTCTTTCTTGTCAGTCTGGTTTTGTGTTCACTTTGCTTCTGTATAGTTTGTTGAGGCTTACCGTGTATCCCGTCGCCAGGTCGTGCACTGTGTATCCCGTTGACAGGTGGATGCTATACACATACGGGTTTGCGATTCATTGGAATATCTTGGAACCGCATGCATTTTCTTTGGCTGATATGGCACAAGTCATTGTGACAATCTTGACTACAATTTATTGTGTCTGAACTAACGGGATCCATAACACATATATGCCCTTCCAAACAGAATTAGTAGAGACCCCACACATTTGTATTTCAAAAATAAAAAAATGTGTTTTTATCGAAAGGTTGGCTGCTTTGCGAAACCATGTGACACCATAATCTAAACATCGTCGTAGTCAAAGTAATCATACTCATTATTACCTGCAACAGCGGATACTATCTGTTGAAAGACAATGTCTGAATTGATCGAAGCTATTGCAGACGGCACGGCACTTCCATGGTCGATCGCATACACCGGTGTAGTTGCAATTTTAGTTTTAGTTGTGTCAAGTTCAGTACTGTAAGGGGCGGCCCCAACATAGTCAACATATGTGGATACCATTTCTGCAGGCACATTTGCATAGTCGTACTCATAGTCGTATGTATACTTAATTTCATCAGATTTATCTGGCGCCACCACCTGACATACATTGAAGCTCAACAATAATCAAACACAACTTGAATTGGATGAGAAGCAATACAAATACATTAATATGTTAATGCAGCGCGAGCAACATATTCTGTAAACACAATGATAAGTTCTAGCACTACCACCCTGCTGAATCGTGTACGTTGGTAGCTTGGTACATGAACATTACGTGGCATCTCACTACTTTGATATAAGCATCCATCGTGGCTTACTCACATGCCTACCCATTAATGACTTGAGAGTGTGTGCGTGTGTGGGTGTTCATGTGGCAATGTGCATCAAGTTATCAAAAGTGCTCAGCAATATTGTTTACAAATAATGCGTGTGCGGCGCGGCAATAATGCCGATACGGATGATAACAACAACACATCATTCTGGCCACCTGCATGAATGGTTGCATTTAATCAGCATTGGAATACTGCTTTGCATATTGTGCACACTGTCGGACATGTCTCTTCCATTTGGTTAGCATCAAATCATGGTCACTATGAACGAACTTTGGTAACTAACATGGTCGCGTGATAACACAACGACTGCTTACAATGTAAATATTCAAACACGTCACAGGGACTTGAGGGAGGTCATATACCACATTTTTATCCATTCAACTTCGATGTGTACGTGTACTAACTGTGTGCAGTGTTATTGCAGGGATCATATTATGTGGGGGTAGTGAGTTTGAAATGAGAGAGAGAGAGAAATGCAGCGGCACCTCAGTTTAAGATTACAATTTAGGAATAATATCGGACCGAAATGTTTTGATCATAGTGTTATGTGCTTACATATGGACCTTATGTACTTGTACATGGAAATTTTAGTAAGAAAATTTGGTACAAAGTAAAACGATCTTCAGTCACTCTTACAAATGATAATGAATTACTGTAGAACGCGATGTGCATTTATGGGTACGTCATACCAGACGTCATACCAGATAATCTTGGTATATAATACGCATGTGTGGTGCTGGGGTTCACCATTTGAGCACACTCAATGCAGGTGATTTACATACGTGCCTGTATGTGTGCACACGTTGCAATCACGCCATATAACATATACATGAATGAAAGCCGGTACCCGCGATTGGTCGATTGTACTATGTACGGATACTGATGTGTGTGTGTGTGTGTGTCCGAATATGTTCGGACACACACACATGCACATCAGTATATGTGTGTGTGTCCGAACTAACTGAACACATCAGTATATGTTCGAATATGACATACTCTAAAGCGTTGATGGCACCGCTACTACTTTGCATACACGTCTCGAATATGGCATACTCTAAAGCGCTGATGGTACAGTACCGCTACTACTTTGCATACACTTGCTTAGTTATGCTAAGTTGCGTGTGCTTAGTTGCGTGTGCTTAGTTGCGTGTGCTTAGTTGCGTGTGCTTAGTTGCGTGTGCTTAGTGTGTGCATAATTAAAACGGGACCCTGGCTTATTTTTACATTCCATAATATAAGTGTATAATATATCGATGCGATGATGTTGTTGTCATAGTGCAACATCTGCACACAATCGTCACCTGAAGCACCTGCGCCCCTCATGTATCCATCTATCACGCACAATGCATGTATCCATCTATCACGCACAATACAATACCAACGGCAACGGTTTTCGTTCTATCCGACAAAATAATCGAGTACAAGCAACCTGTGCCCCCGTATCGCGCCACACGCAACGCTGCTACGACTAATAGCAATTAGTTTTATCGACATCAATATTCTGCCAACTATATACATGTCATATATATATATATATATCCATACGTTGTGTGGCTCATAAGATGCATGTGCCATCATCCGGTCCAGCATATTCCCTTGCACTTCAAGGGCAGGAATCGATTGTTGCGACAATCATGATTAATTGTGTTAATAATGTTTACATAAATCAAACTTTCAAATTGAGATGAAGAATGACGATTAATTGCCATTATCATAATTACTTTCACACCTCAAAATTTGACCAGTGTTAAGAGAGAATAATCAGAATAATTAAATATGCCATAGATTTCAAGGTGGAAATGATCGAATCGATTATGTTACCGGTTAGGGAAATGAAACTTATTCCGACCCGTGTTGCACTTACCCGATTGCCAGTAATCGGCTCCACACTCGCCTGCTCTCCCTCCTTGAAATCGGCGGCACCATCTTGGTCAACCACGATAGTTTGGTTTGACTCTTGCTTTACCTCTGGGAAGTTCTTCCCTCTCACCGTGGTTGAGCTTGAACTGCTTATCGTCATTATTTGCTGAGATAGAACATGCCGGCGGCGATTAGTCAGAGTGAACTGCAGGATGCGACTCCTCCGCGCATCGACTAAATTGGTTTTGAATCCAGTCCGTTCGCGTTGACGAATAATAACATTGCTGGTTCGGAAATTATTATTGTAGCTCATGGGCGGGGCTGTCCCTGTGTATGTCACAATATGTATAGTCGATGCATCCACAGGACGGAAGCATCAGTGACAGCATACTGTATTCGGGCGTCGTCACACAGCGCTAAAACGCCGCAAAATTAAAATGAAATGAAACATCAATAACGATTTCGTCGAATATATGCGTGTTAGGGGCACTCGCTAGTGAACGGCAAAGAGCTAGACCATCAAGACTGCATGCATGTCACGCGCATTATTAACAGAGCGATACAAAATGTGAGGCAGTGAATGGGCATACCAGCACCATTAACATCAACGTTGCGACGATTCGCTCTCGCCTGCGATATATTCTCGACGTCTATCTTCATGCCATAATTATCGCTTGCGCGGCCCGAGTAAGTCGCAGCGAGAAGGTGCACTGACATTGTGAAGCAGTGATAGGCCATCATTACTTTGCTTCTCATCTTTTGGCAACCAGTAAATTGAACCAACGGAAATGGCCTTGGGCTATTTACTATTCGCTAGCTGCCATTGTGAATAATTATGCGTGCGTGCGGGCCGATATACAAACGGAAATAATGCATATACGCGCTTGATGCTGGCATGCCATTTGATTGTATATACATTCATGTAGTGTGAGTTGCGCAGGCGATATGTGCATGCATCACGCACACAGCACGCTGTACACGAGTGCATCATGCCGCAGCCTTGTCGTTTTTCATTTCTTGGTATGCATAGAGTTACTGCCTTGCTGCCTTACTACGCATAGCCATTATCAACAAATATTGATGATCAACCATGCAGCAAAAAATATAACGTAAAATATTACGTTATATTTTACGACACAAGTACAATTATTGTGCTTAGTAATCGCAATCATGCAACCAAGCGAGGACCAAGGGTGCCCAAGGTATACCTCTGCTCCTTATGATTTGGAACCGGACCAAATTACCTTACCTTACTTACCTTACTTAATCAGCAGCAAAGCGCGAATCCCAACGGGCGACACAGACGAACTTCCGATCTCACGATCGCCAGACGCTAACGATGACAGTGCCAGTGCAGTCGCGTACATTTATCGCGATGCCACCCTCGCGTTGTGGCATGGCATGTTGGGATGCAAAAAGCGAAGTATTGTCTGATGTGATCCTACGGTCAGATGGCCTAGTGGAGATCTCCTTTTGAGATCGATCCGCCTAGTAATGATGCATAGTGGCAACAACTTAACTATATCGTGATTACCCGCCATTATTTGTGCCGGGGCGATACTGCGACGGGCGGAGAGTATGACGCGACAATAATATGGTGGCCAGCTATTTGTTCCACGTATATTTATTGATAATCTACCATGTGCCGGAGCCAACGATATTTATATAGTGCACAATTATCCTTGGCTCCGGCGCATGGTCGATAATCAATTTAACCTCTGCTCCTTATGATTTGGAACCGGGCCAAATTACCTTATTTTATCAGCAGCAAAGCGCGAATCCCAACGGGCGACACAGACGAACTTCCGATCTCACGATCGCCAGACGCTAACGATGCCAGTGCCACTGCAGTCGCGTACATTTACCGCGACGCCACCCACGCGTTATGGCATGGCATGTTGGGACGCAAAAAGCGAAGCACTCTCGCGCACATGTACCTACGGTCAGATGGCCTAGTGGAGATCTCTTTTTGAGATCGATCCGCCTAGTGTAGTAAATGCTATTGATAACCTACCATGGCACACTATTTGTGACCATGGCACAGCGATTTCGCAAAAGAGACCGATTGAATTGTAAATTGATAAATATGGGTGCCAATTAACCCTACAATTGATGGACTCCCTCTGAGCCGACGGCATGGTTCGCCAAATGGCGCCCCAAAGTTGAAAAGACACACGAAAACTGTCGACATGAAAACGGTTTGCGTACTTTCGTTGTTTTCGGGGTGCCCTGCCTTTTTTTTTTTTTTGAAACGTTCGCCTCTTGGTACGAGGAGCGAGAATAGTAGTCTAATGTATCCATGGAAACTCCTAAAAGCGCTGAAACGCATTAGAAGGTCGATGCAGTCGATAATATGTTCCGATTCATGTGCACCACCCTCAGTTTTTGGGGTCGCAAAATGACCCACGTTTGAATCTCAGCTCATAGAAGGTATGCGTGTGGGAATACCCATGCACCATGGCGCTAAAATGGGTCATTAGAGTCCACAAATTGATCCTCGCCACATGGAGCCTTCGCTATCGGCCTCACGGGGATGCATGGGGTGCGCACAGACGGTATGCCACGAGTATGACAGTGTTTCATACCCTGTCATATGGGATATGCCACACAAGTTTGACGCTCCAAATGGCGCCAAGATCAGAAAATGACCGCACCATCCCCTGACCCTACAAATGAGCCAGGGTATGCACCATCTCCCCAAGGGAACCGTGCACTATTACTCCAGCATCGCTGAGCCACCGCGCTAGATCGGCGTTTGGGGCTCGAACTGCGGGCCTTGGGCAAACGAGCTCAATGACCTCGTCACCCTGCCGCACTATATTTTGCGCCACCGCCCCGCCCGTCGGTCGGGGCACCTTTTACATAGTATTCACTCTGGCTTACTACAAAGCGAATGGCACGCACCAAGCAACAGAGGCATCCGATATTACACGGACCGCGACTTACATGTACACCGGGCGATACCACCGGCACACATACGCGACGCTTTACCCGACGCGGGCGGGGCATGCAAGGCTGCAATGCCGATTTACGGATGCGAAGTTGTATGGCACTGAGATTAAGGCATGCGAACGATAATGTACGCAACGTGAAATTGCGGTGACGAGGCGCACCAGGTTTCAGTATATAATGGCGCAAAATACAATAGGTCCTTGACCGTATCCGAAATTCGTACCAAAGATCACTGAAATATGTTACCAATAACTATGCTTTCACGTATATGTACCAATATCCATAATCACCGAGAAGCGATATCTAGGCGATTTACCAATCAGAAATTGGAGGTACGCTGTGACGTACTTTCGGCAAAACGATAAGGAGATAGAGGGTATATCGCTGCATTTCGATTGTGTCACAGGCAACACTATGTATAATAAAAAATCAAATACATCTATACCGACCTTACGAGATATCACGAGTGATGGATATGGATTATGTTGTCATCATCATGTTCCACCATTGAGCGTGCCATTCGTGCATCCGTTTGCAGTTTGCATGCATGCATGTCAGCCGTGCATCCACAGGGATGCAATTTAATTACACTCTGGCTTACTACAAAGTGACTGGCATGCACCAAGCGACAGAGGCATCCGATATTACACGGACCGCGAATTACATGTACACCGGGCGATACCACCGGCATACATACGCGACGCTTTACCCGGCACGGGCGGGGCATGCAAGGCTGCAATGCCGATTTACGGATGCGAAGTTATATAATAACAGGGCTGCAATCGCAGGAGTCGAGCATTCGCTAATATTTTTCATGCATACATGCATACATATATTCGACATCGATTATATATCATGCGTCGGAGCCAACCATATTGCCTGAGCATTTCAATATTGATAATCTACCATGCGGGTATATATATATATATATATCCGTTATCCGACGGTGTCACAGCGCCAGCGCTCCATCTGATACTGCATCATCTGCGCATGACGCACATGTATAATTGCATCGATGGACGCGACGACGGCTGTAGATACATCAGCTGTCGTTGCGTCCATCGATGCAATTCTTCATGCAACATACCGCAGAGTTGAGACAAGCCGTCTCATGGATCGATGAGTGCTGCACAAATGCTGGATCGACTCGCATCGATGCACCTTGCAAACTTCTTCCATGGCACGTCGGTTGCCTTGCCATCGCCTTCGCGCCAATGTGCCAATACGCGCCATGTCACAGCAGGTAGTTGCTCACGCAAAAAATGCAATGAACGTGGTATGATAGGCAGTATACAAAATGTTGTGATCTCAACATCAATATAATATCTTCGTTGTTGGCAGCACATAATCTCGAGGGAAACTGTTTGAAACTGTACGACTCCCCAGCCACAATCTCCTACACATCAGTGCACATATATGCAGTCATAATCGTCTGTATTTCACTACACCATTTGCATAGACTACTCAGACTACCTGTTCACATCGAAGTTCCTTGTCCCCCCAAAAAATTAAGGTACCCCCGATGCCAAAACGCCGATCCAAAGTCAGCTTGAATGATCATTATATCAAGCACTTCTCACATGTGCCCTTGTCGGTTTGCCTTTTATGTAAATTGAGGAAGCACCCAATTGTTCTCAAACTGTTAGTGGATCGAAATTAGTGCTGTGGTTCACTTTAGATTGATGCTCACTTTGCAATAATGCATGGCAAAGATACCCCAATTCGGCAATCCACATCTGAATGAATCACCCAGCCATTCTGGCACATGACCTTAGACTGTCGTAGACTCACAAAATCACAAGTAAAGAACAACCTTAAAATGTGCAAGTCAGCTCCGAGTGCAGCATATGTGAGACCGAAGTTGTATGCCACTTTTATATGTAACAAGTACTTAATCTGGCACTCACCATCCACCACAACCCGTGCAGTCGGAGACATATACATATCTCTGCTAGTCTACTTTGAGGATGGCACCTTGGATGCCCAGCCTGCCATACCTTATTGCACGTGCATGGCTTGCGATATACGTGGCATTGCATGCCTTGCATCCTCTATATGATAGATTCTGCGTGTTGCGATCTTGCAGTCTGTTGGTCTTGCTGCCTTTGAATGGGTCTTTTTCACCGAACAACATGCTGCTGAATCCTCGAGTATACTTGGAAGCCGCCCGATGCTGCACCCTTAAGTGGACCTTGCTACCCAAAACACGTGTGGTCGCCCTTCTACAACAGCATGCCAGTTCTCAAAATAAAGCATGCGTATTGCGGCCGTACGTCCCACCGGTATGAACGGGGTCTTCCCTCAATCTGTTGCCTCTCGCGGCTCACCAAGTTCACTTCAAGTCATCTCCTGCAGAACAAACAAATCGCATACTTCCTCCGTCATTCAAGAGCCGCAGGCCGAACACGCGGGATAAACTTCCAATAGTCTAGTGACGCATGCTTCCTCCGTCATTCAAGAGCCGCAGGCCGAGCACGCGAGATACATTTCCAATATCTAATATATCTAATATATCTAATATATCTAATATATATATATATTATTATAGTCTAATGACACATGCCGAGCGTGCAGGAGTCATTTCCAATTCTCTAGTGCCAAGGATACGCACTCAAGAAAACTTTGGATTCGTGGGGGGACAGGGTCCTAGGGCCAGGCGTGTGTGCAGAATTCCCAGAAGTGTTGGTCAAACATCACATGCCAAGATCGGAGAACAGAGCCTATGGCAAAGTGCAGGAAACAAAAGCAATGCCCGCACCGTATCTGCAGGAGCTGACTCTATTGTGCCTGCATCCTCATTCACCGCAGACTGTGCCTCTCCTTCCTGCATCGGTTCGGCCGCGGCGGCCTCAGGGGCCGGTGCCACCATCTCCGCAAGCTCCATCGGAGTCTCTGGCGTCCCCATCAGCTGCGCTTGCTGCTGCACCTGCCATCTGCACCAGCAGGGCCGACCCCAAGGAACGCGCTCAGCACGCATACACTGGGTGACTTGTGCTCTGCACTGCCGCCGCCGCAGGAAGGATGATGTGCAATGCCTGCACCGTGCAATGATGTCAGGTGCAGGGACCCTGCCCTGAGCCCTGAGGTGTGGCACAGAGCCCTGAGGTGGGGCTACAGGTGAAGTGAAGGACCCATATGCTCCAGGAGTGCAGCTGGCGGTGGGAACTCCTCAGGGGGAGGTGGCCGAGGGGAGGGGGGGGGCGTGGGACACCAACCTGTTGACCAGCTGGTTGACCACAACGTTCATGGTCAGAATACTGTCCACGAGGTACGGCTTCACCTTGGCGGTGAGCTTGCGCTTGGCCGGGAAGGTTTCTGTGGGCACGAGCGCAAGCTTGTCGGGCCGCGCCAGCAGCGTTCGGAATGTAGGTGCCAGCTCATAGCAGTTCTCGAACAGCTCCCGGCGGCCGAAGATGTACAGGCCGAGGCGTGAGCGGGACATGGCCACAACTAAGCGGCGCACGTCACGCACGTGGCCGACGTTCTTGGTACGCACCAAGGACAGCAGAATGTAGTCGTTCTGCTGCCCCTGAAACTTGTCCACCGTGGCCACCTTAGCGGGTTTTCCGAAGAGCGGGTGGTTGGCGCAGCGCGCGTTGAGCACATCGCGAATGAGGTGCTTCTGCCCGCGGTATGTGGTGATGATGGAGATCTTCTTGGCCGGGTAGCCCAGCAGCCGCATGTACTGGAACATCGTCACCACGTACTCCGCCTCACCTGCAGGCCGCTCCAAGCCCGCACGGGGCTCACCACATGGGATGCCGCGGAGGCCAGGGACGCTACTGCGCATGAATTGCGTGGAAAGCTCGACAGCACGACACACATTCTGTAAGCGAACGTTTCAGCGGCTGTCTCAGAGAAATCTGAACACCCGCAAGGCTCCGTGACTGAGGTCAAAACCAGCTGCTGCTGCTGCTTTCGCTGCCAGATTCACTTATCTAATGTTGTCAAATGTTTTTCAGCTGATGAATATTTCATAATTTACAACTTGAAGCATAGACGGTGCATTGACGCGCTTCCTGGGAGCCCGAATGGTGCGAGAACCATGAGCTCAAAGCGGAGGGGTATAGCGCCGGATGCCACGAGCAACAAGCGCGTGTAAGCCGGGATTGATGCAGAAATGTGCTGAAGAACACTCTCAGGCTTCCTAATCGCCCCCCAGGAAGGGTAAGCCGTAGGCTATCCAGGGTAATCCGCTGTTTAAGGCAGGGATAATTTTCCAGAGGGGTCATCGCGACATGCGGATGTGCATCATCCGTAACGTAGGGCGAAACAATAGTTTCCCAACACTCAATACGATATGATAGTATATTGCGCGATGCGTAACGATAGTGTTAGCATTATGCAGTCCATCACGGCTGTACGCACTTCTTTGCCGTGGATGCCCTTCCGAGTTCAAAAATAGGTGGACTCTCTTCTCAATATGAAGGCCATGCAGCATCTGCAGGCATTGACCGGGTAGCTACGCGTTGAATCGAGATAAAAATCGGCATATTCTCTGGACATTTCCTGACCGACGGAAGTATAGAATGGAGAGAGCATAGTGGATGGCAGCAGGTCGCCGCAAAGCCGCGAGGCCGCTGCCCGCAGCACTTTCCCAGAGAAGCACTGAAAAGCTCTTCGGGATTCAGCAGCACACTGCATCAGGGGGGGAAGAGAGAGAGGCCACTCCAGCAGGGAACACTGCATCAGGGGGAGAGAGGCCACTCCAGCAGGGAACACTGCATCAGGGGGGAGAGAGGTCACTCCAGCAGGGAACACTGCATCGGGGGAGAGGCCACTCCAGCAGGGAACACTGCATCAGGAGGGGAGAGAGGCCACTCCAGCAGGGAACACTGCATCAGGGGGAAGAGAGGCTGTCACTCCAGCAGGGAACACTGCATCAGGAGGGGATAGAGGCCACTCCAGCAGGGAACACTGCATCAGGGGGGAGAGGTCACTCCAGCAGGGAACACTGCACTGGGGGAGAGAGGCCACCCAGCAGGGAACACTGCACCAGGGGGGAGAGAGGCCAATTCCAGCAGGGAACACTGCATCAGGGGGGAAGAGAGAGAGGTCACCCAGCAGGGAACACTGCATCAGGGGGGAAGAGGTCACCCAGCAGGGAACACTGCATCAGGGGGGAGAGAGGCCACCCAGCAGGGAACACTGCATCAGGGGGAAGAGAGGCCACCCAGCAGGGAACACTGCATCAGGGGGGAGAGGCCACTCCAGCAGGGAACACTGCATCAGGGGGAGAGAGGCCACTCCAGCAGGGAACACTGCATCAGGGGGAAGAGAGGCCACCCAGCAGGGAACACTGCATCGGGGGAGAGAGGCCACTCCAGCAGGAACACTGCATTAGGGGGAGAGAGGGCCACCCAGCAGGAACACTGCATCAGGGGGAGAGGTCATCCAGCAGGGAACACTGCATCAGGGGGGTGGGGGGGGGCACCCAGCAGGGAACACTGCATCAGGCGGGGGAGAGGTCACCCAGCAGGGAACACTGCATCAGGGGGAGAGAGGCCAATTCCAGCAGGGAACACTGCATCAGGGGGGAGAGGTCACTCCAGCAGGGAACACTGCACCAGGGCTGGGAGAGAGGCCACTCCAGCAGGGAACACTGCATCAGGGAGGGGGGAGAGAGGTCACTCCAGCAGGGAACACTGCATCAGGGCGCGGGGGAGAGAGGGGGATTGCGGTACCGAGGTTTTGGAAGAAATGCGGAGTGGGCTCGGACTCGCCCTGGCCCTCATAATCCTCCACATCGATGAACTGATAGTCATGCGCGAAGCCGGCATTGGCGTCCAAAAATCGCGCCTCGGTTTTCGTGGCCTCCAGGTCCTGCAGGTCCCGGTACCGCCAGTTGTACAGCTGCGCCAGGCTAGGCCGTGCGCGCCCCTGGTTCCAACCTCCCCCCACTCCCCCGCGCCCGGCAGTCCCTCCCCAAGACGTCATCGCTAAATTCTCAACACTCCGCATAACATTCGGCGCCGGACTAAAGGTGCGTGTGGAGATGTAGATCGCTATGATGGCGGAGATAGGCATAAGGGGTGGACACGCACGCGCCGTGGAGGTAGCAATCTGGGCAGGTCTAACATCGAGCGGCAGGGAAGGACACATGCCCAGACCGGGTGGGCCGCCGCATGCCCCGTTCAGATCACAGAGGTGATGCGGTCATCTGATGGTAGCTGTGCTGTGGCATGTTCGACGACGGTCCTCTGCCACAGAAGCCTCAGCAGGGTGGCGTAGATGCCATAGCGTGGAGAGCATTGACAGCACGGGCGTGGGTGGAGGGGTTGGCGGCAACCTGGCGATTGAGCTCGATGTAGGGAGTGCCCAGGCGCACGAAACGCATGAAGAGGCTCTGGTCCATGTGGGAGTACTTCTGGAAGGCCTGGTTCTTGACCACCGGGGGGAGCTGGTGGTGGTCACCGATGAGGATGACGCGCTTGAGGCGCGAGATGCCGTCCTCCTGCTTCTGCAGCAGCATCGGAATGAACGTCTCGATCTCCAGGATCTGGGCGCTCTCCTCCATGAGCAGGTTGTCGTACTTGAAGCCAAGCTTGACGAAGTCATGGCGCTTCATGGCCGCGTGCGTGCACGTCTGCGCCCCAGCGCAAGGCCACCTCAGCAACATCTCACCTGGCCCCTCAGGTACGAGCTCAGTGCTGGAGGTGACCCAAGCTGGCCCCTCAGGACTATTCACGGTCAAAAACCCAGGAGCATCGATGCAGATGTCCCAGGGATGGCACAGGCGTGAGGGGCCTCGGCCTGACGGGTGAGGAGGTCTCTACCATAGCAATCATCTTAACCTGGCGGGTGAGGAGGCGCACCATAGCGACGATCTTGGCCTGGCGGGCGAGGAGGCGCACCATAGCGACGATCTTGGCCTGGCGGGCGAGGAGGCGCACCATAGCGACGATCTTGGCCTGGCGGGTGAGGAGGCGCACCATAGCGACGATCTTGGCCTGGCGGGTGTGGAGGCGCACCATAGCGACGATCTTGGCCTGGTGGGTGAGGAGGCGCACCATAGCGACGATCTTGGCCTGGCGGGTGAGGAGGTAGTTCGAGCGGTCGCCCTGGTTTTTCATCAACTCGAATGCGCGGCACTCCTCAAGCTCCCTGCGGGTAACTCACCCCCGGCCCAGCGTACCACACCACCCGCCGCTTCTGCTCAGAATCGCGCTCAAGGTGACGGAGGGGTGGCTTGAGGAACGACTGGAGGAGGCTGCCTGGGTGGCGCGCAAGCCTCTAAAGCAGGCTCTGGGGACCACCCTGCATGCGGGCATGCTCAGCATATGCTCAAAGCGAGCGCCGGCGGAGGTGCGGCTGAACCTGGGAAGGACACCCAGACACTGGAGGCAGATGCGGGCGCGGGAGAGACACCTGAACATCACTCGCAGGTGCTCGAAGCAGGCATGGGCGGAGCTCATATGCTCCTCCTGTGTGGCCCCCTTGAGCAGAGGCTGGGGGGCGTTGGCAAAGTATTCCGTGAATGGGAACAGCTCCTTCACCAGCGCCGCTTTCTCCGCCTCGGTCTCCTTCTGGGGCGCCAGCCGCTTCACCTGAGCCCTCCCACGTCTTGCCTCGTTCAATCCCCGACCGCCGCTTCACCTGAGCCCTCCCACGTCTTGCCTCGTTCAATCCCCCGCCGCTGCACCTGAGCCCCTCCCACGTCTTGCCTCGTTTCCACCCCCGCCGTCTGCACTGCACCTGAGCCCCACGTCTTGCCTCACCAATCCCCCGCCGCTGCACCTGAGCCTCCCACGCCTTGCCTCGGCTCAACTCCCCACCGCCGCTGCACCTGAGCCCCACGCCTTGCCTCGCTCAATCCCCCGCCGCTGCACCTGAGCCCTCCCACATCTTGCCTCGTTCAATCCCCCGCCGCCGCTGCACCTCATCCACTCTTTTCATACCCCTGTTCACGCATCCTCGTCGCTCAATCTCGCGCCCGCTGATTCTTCCACCCACACTCCCTCTCCCTTGTTCAGCCGCAACGCCCTCCCAGCCGCACCCAAACGCCGTAATTAACACCTCACTCTTCCCCCCCACACACTCCCTGTCTCACTCTCCATGCCGGCTCCGCCTGGCTCTCACGCGCTTGACTACCCTACATTCTTCTCCTGCCCAGCGCGCGTGGCATTGCCCCTTGGTTGTCGCCCCGAAGACCCGCAAGGGCTGAAAGCCTGGAAACTGCCCAATCACAGACTGGCAAAAATAAGAGCCAATCAGGATGAAGGGGCTTTCATCCATGCTCACAGCAACACTCTGAGCATCATACGACACAGCGATCCTGCAAGCTCCGAGCACAGCAGATGAGAGGGGCAGAGCAGGGCGGGGCAGGGGCAGGGCAGGGGCAGGGCTTGGCCTTATCCAGGAATTCTTCCCAGCGGGAGAGCACGTGCAGGAGGTAGAAGTGAGCTGCGGTCTCGCAGGTGTACGCCACCTCCTCGTTGATGTTGAACAGGCGCGCGATC
>LGRX02015883.1:24021-41773 GCA_001247695.2 Cymbomonas tetramitiformis | reverse complement strand
CGCTTCACTCTCGGTGGCCCTAAGGGGAGGGCGCGGGTGAGCACCTCGGTGAGCTCACCTCGTGGCGACGCGCATGCAAGGGTGGGCCTCCTTGCAGGCGCGTGGCGATGCGTCCCGTCGAGACGGGTGCACTCGCCCGGAGCTTGGGGCGCGCCGGCCTCATCAGCACCCCGAGTGTGGGTGCCGCGCTCCGTGCTCGGCGGCGGGGCATGCGTGCGCGGTGTGCTGCTCCCAGGCACGCGCATCAACCTCTGCAAGGAGGCCCGATGCGCCCGGACGCGGTGCACACGCTGCGCGCTACTCCCAGGCACCATGCATGCGTCACTCTGGTGTGCCTGGCGGGGCAGCGGCGCGTCACGCAGCCCGAGACAGCACAGCGAGAGCTGCTGCCTCATGGCGGTGCGCCTGGCGCGCTCGCGGTGGCTGCCATCTGCCACTCGCGGCGCGCTCTCTCTCCCCCAAAAGAAAAGCGGTCCGCTCCCGGACGCTTCGCTCTCGGTGGCCCTAAGGGGAGGGCGCGGGTGAGCACCTCGGTGTGCTCACCTCGTGGCGACACGCATGCAAGGGTGGGCCTCCTTGCACGCGCGTGGCGATGCGTCCCGTCGAGACGGGTGCACTCGCCCGGAGCTTGGGGCGCGCCGGCCTCATCAGCACCCCGAGTGTGGGTGCCGCGCTCCGCGCTCGGCGGCGGGGCATGCGTGTCGGCACCCAGGCACGCGCATCAATCTCTGCAAGGAGACCCGATGCGCCTGGACGCGGTGCACACGCTGCGCGCTACCCCCAGGCACCATGCGTCTGGTGTGCCTGGCGGGGCAGCGGCGCGTCACGCAGCCCGAGACAGCAAGGAGGCCCGATGCGCCTGGACGCGGTGCACCAACCCGTGAATAGCAGAGCGGGGTGATGACATTGCGACGACGCTGTGTCAGCGTCGTCTGTCAGTCATATGATCGAACCAATTTTTATATAAATCGAGTTTACAGTTTTTAAAAAAGCTGTGTTTGGCATATCCGGAACATGCGAAAAGAATTATATGGCTGAGAAGACCGTGCCTTTTATTTTGGGTTTTACGCTTGACCGTGGCGGTGGACGTAACCGTCGTAGCTTCCGACGGTCCCGCACCTTGATGTGGTGACGCCTTCTAAACTGCTGCAGACGCGCCAGCTGCCACGGTTGGATGTTCGCCGTGCCAATTGTGCACGACGTACACAAAAGCGCGTTTGTCGCCGGTATTTCTTTTTATATGAAATTCGGCATAAGGTACTTTAAAACTGGCTCGGAAAGAATGGAAAGATTCGTTGTTTAATTTTTCAAGTGGTTCGATATTTCTATGTCTGATAAAGCATGTCCACCCTTCCAAATGTAGCCACTCATTATAGTGTAATTCCATAAATTTTTCTCGTTTGCGAATGACAAATGCATGGGTATTGCTAAAATAGTGCCGATCGTCATCATCCTCGCCCTCGCTGTTATTTTCATCATCCCATATATTTGGTGGTTCCACCCGCGAAAGGTCCCCTGTTTCCAAATCGATGTGTATATGTAGCGCTATATCATCATGCCATCCAATGTCGTAGTAACGATAAATCGACTGTACGTTCGCGTCGTCAATTGCATCATTCCGCTGTATTAACACTTTACCCACTGGGGCAACATAAAAAGGAGAAGTTACTATACGACCTGCCTCCGTAGCACATCTAACATAGTGGTTACGTCCCCTTATGCCAAATTCCCCGGGCTCGGAGCTCAACCTAAACGTATTGCCAACAACGTCGCTACGTCCCTCGTCGTGTTTAGTATAAAAAACAGCATTAGATCCTACCGGTGTTGTCACCTCGTAGCCGAACCCATTATGATAAATACATATGGCAGCGTTTTCGGGGCCGGCCTTCACATAAGTGTTATGGTCGGGCATATTCAAGTGTAGTACATACGCATGATCGTCTGGATTGTCCAGATACACACGGTCCATCTGGAATGTGGTGGAATACGTGTTTCGTTTTGTCGAATCGCCAATTTCACTAAGCATTTTAATATGGTATATGGTCTGCCTGGCGGGGCAGCGGCGCGTCACGCAGCCCGAGACAGCGCAGCGAGAGCTGCTGCCTCATGGCGGTGCGCCTGGCGCGCTCGTGGTGGCTGCCATCTGCCACTCGCGGCGCGCTCTCTCCCCCCCAACAGAAAAGCGGTCCGCCCCCGGACGCTTCACTCTCGGTGGCCCTAAGGGGAGGGCGCGGGTGAGCACCTCGGTGTGCTCACCTCGTGGCGACACGCATGCAAGGGTGGGCCTCCTTGCACGCGCGTGACGATGCGTCCCGTCGAGACGGGTGCACTCGCCCGGAGCTAAGGTGAAAGCGAGTGGCAAGGGTTTCATGACGAAGAAGATAGAGAATTTCTATAAGGCGCTCCACGGCATGGTTAAGACCGATAAGCTTGCACTGACTCAAATCCGGAAATGTGTTCCTGGTGGTGCAACCGTGTATAACTTCCGAGTTTGTCACCCCGATTCCGATGGCCGTGAATACCTCTTGGAGTTTGGACGAGAATATCGTTGTTCGTGTCCGTGTTTTCGAGATATGGCGAGGACCCGACCTGCTCCCTGCAAGCATTTCCTTTGGCTGTACTCCGAGATATTCGAAATTCCGATCATTACGAGTGTGGGATACCTTCACGAGCCATCTCTGCTATCCTCAGAAGTTCGCAAAATACTGTCTTATAATCCTGGAATTCCGGACAACTTCGATCTCTAGTTGCCTAGCTAGAATACGAACGTAAACATGTTATGGCATGAACACTGGGAGATGCAATCAATTTGTAATTCTTATTTGTATTATGTATCTGGAAGTCTGACATGCATACGCAACCTGAAATTACACTGTGTACATGAATATAGCAGATGTGTGTAAATTTGGTCCCCGACGGTTCTGACAATCGTGTACGATTGTCAGAACCGTGCAGCTTGCACGCAACACGTTGTCGCATTCTCATACCTATCTTGCATGCTAGCTCGGTGTACGGCGTACGCGTTAATCACTTCTATATAGCCTGTAGAGTTTATTATAAGTCTGACATCCATACGCAACCTGAAATTACACTGTGTACATGAATATAGCAGATGTGTGTAAATTTGGCCCCCAACGGTTCTGACAATCGTGTACGATTGTCAGAACCGTGTAGCTTGCACGCAACACGTTGTCGCATTCTCATACCTATCTTGCATGCTAGTTCGGTGTACGGCGTACGCGTTAATCACTTCTATATAGCCTGTAGAGTTTATTAAACATGTCCTCTACCAGTAGGTCAACGCGTAAAAAGAAACCAACGGCCAAGCTGGCGGAAACCATGGAAGCGGTAAGCGTATCAGGTACGGTTATGTTGTTCCTATAAGTATTCTTTCCCACCCCCGAAAACTTCATAATTTCATGGCTCGTACGAAACAAACCGCGAAAGTCAAATCAACATCTGGACAATCACTTAGACCTAATCGGGTACCGATGCATTCCTCAGGTGGGCAGGGGAATGCTGCTGAAGCTATTCCTGCTTGGATGCCTGATGCCCAGGCTGCTCCGGCTGCTGCCCAGGCTGTTCCGGCTAGCGATGCTCACGACGTCTCTGCCGGTGGTACAAGTGCAGGCATTCCGGGAGCTAGCGATGCGCTCGCTACCGAGTCTCCCGTCCGTCGTATTCGTGTGACCGTAGGGAATCAACAAGTTAAAGAGCTGATAAACTTGGTTACCCAATATGCTGGCATTGCTACAAACACCGTGCACAAAAGAAAGAGGGCTAAAACAGCAAATTGAGACAGCTATTACGGGTAGTGAAGAAGTTGCTAAACTCGCTGAAGAGAATATGAAGCGCGAAGGACTAGATGACAAAGTCAAGATTTTGTCAAGAATGAGAAGTGAGTATACGCCCGAGGCGCAGCATGTGCATCCTGGCACGGCGTCCAGCGGCTGCATGTCCAAAACACAGTCTCCGCAGCCTGGCACGGTACCCAGCAGCAGCACGCCCGAGGCGCAGCATGTGCATCCTGGCGCAGCGCCCAGCGGCTGCATGTCCAAAACGCAGTCTCCGCAGCCTGGCACCGCACCCAGCAGCTGCACACCCGAGGCGCAGCATGTGCATCCTGGCGCGGCGCCCAGCGGCTGCGCGATGGATGCGGCTTTTGGGTGGACGTACGAGGACCTCCTTTACCCGAATGGCAAATGGTACCCGATGGACACGGAGCCAATTTTGCTGTGGCTGCCCACGACGGCGAGCTGCCCCAACAGCGGCGCTGAGCTGCGACCGCCCACGGCAGCGAGCTGCCCCAGCGGCGGCGCTGAGCTGCGGCCGCCCACGGCAGCGAGCTACCCGAGCAGCGGCGCCGAGCTGCGGCCGCCCACGGCAGCGAGCTACTTGAGCATCGGCGCTCCGCAGACAGCTCAGCACGAGCAGCTCGACGCAATGGTTGATGGCTTAGCAGCCCAGGACGCAGGTGCAAGTGCTGCTCCGTAGGAAGCCCAGTACGTGCACCCCAGCGCGATGTCTGATGTCTCAGCAGCCCACGACGCAGGCGCGAGTGCTGCTCTGCAAGCAGTCCAGCACGTACAGCCCAGCGCGAAGACTGGTGGCCCAGCAGTAGCCCACAGCGCAAGTTCTCTGCTTCAGCGGCCCACAACGCAAAGAACACGCCAACCCAACATCAACGAGTTCTTTGTACCTTTGGAGACGCACCGACGAGACCCTGCAGACGTTTCATACTGCCTCTTCTGTGCTGCAACCGTGCCGTAATGGCAAAATTGTGTGTCCACTCTCTTTTCATGTCGGTGCTGGGCAGGGCAAGGTATAATTATGTCATTGGCATTGTATCCTCACTTGGCTAGATCTTTGTATTGCCAGCTCTTGTCCCCTTTGCAGACGACCAGCGCGTTTCTGCCAAACTCATGTTTCTGATTGGCTTGTGACCACGACTTGGTCACTGGAGGACTTCTGAGAATACTACCCGTACGCGACGGAGCCGCAAGATACCGAGGCATGCTAGCTTCGGGGTGCAGAGATTGCAGAAGACCTGCAAGCTGGGGAATTACCATCGTACCAATCTGTCTGAGCGTTGGCAGCGTGAGACGGTGAGGGCCTTTGGGAAAACCTAGCAAGCAGAAGGGGACCCAGACCCGAGGACTGGGGGGCACGGAGCCGAGAACCGCAGAGCTTAACAGCTCAATCCTTGTCATAAGCGTGCATGCCAACCTCCAAACAATGTACATAAGGGCAGGGCAGCCTAGCGAGGACGTAGGCGCGCCTAAAAGGGGGAGAGAGTTGTACTAGGGTACATCACGAGTCAGTACGAGAGACAGACGTGTCAGAGTGACGAGTGACAGAAACGATGACAGTCACCAACCGGAAATGATGACAGTCACCAGCATGACCAGCATGAAGAGGTGACTGGCAGAATTGACAAAGGTGACCGACAGAAGTGACTGACTCAAATGTGACATTTGAATAATAGGATTCGATCAGTCGAACATAACTGGAGGGAATCGAGGAGGACCTCAGTTATACAGTCACATCAGCAGATCTGTGAGTATTCAAATGAGAGACTTGGGAGGTGACAGTCAGAAACATTTAAGTACTGATGACAGATCCCAGCTGATTGGTTGTTGCAGTCAGCAAATGACTGAACACATGAAGTGGCATGGTAAGGACGAGTTACCTTAAGTAGAGAGCTGTGCAAGCTCTCGGGGTTGAGTTTAAAATTGTCGTACATTGCAGCCACCTCTGTGGCTGCTAAGTAACTTGGCCAAAAGTGTAATTAAAAGATCCATATCCGATGTTAAAACTTGTGATGTGCTTCCCAACCGAATGCTACTAAAGCATTTCCTGTGAGTGTCTACTTACACCGGAGTGAGCTTGTTTAGTTCACACCCCGAACAAGTATGGTCTAGCGAATGCAATAATCAACTTGATATTGGGGGAACATCCGAAGAGCGCACTCTTCACACGCTCCTCGTAACATAGTCACTATCAAGGCCGATGCTTCGTTTGGGAAGAAACATAACGAGTACATCCTCATTGACTTCGGCACCGATGGCGGCACCTTTGAGAAGCCTCACCTCTGAAAGATTATCACCGACACGAGAAGTTTTCCGCGTCAATCATTCTACTTGTACCTGTACGCGATTGCCAAGAGCGAGTCCATCTTCTCCTATTTTAGCAGCAGGCTTTGATCAAGTACACTAAGGTCGCCTTTGGCATCGACCTCCATATACCTATCGTTTGTGGCGAAACATGCGATGCATCTCTGACTGCGGCTGCAAATCAAATTGGCAAACCTGGTGGCCTCGACATGGTGTTGTCCATCAAAGATGTTGAACACGTACGCCGCATATGTGTCTATTCTGCGAATGGCGCGGGTTAACCCGCCGTACGGCCTTGTTACGGCGCGGGTTAGCAATACCTAATGAATGTACCTTCTTCGAGCGGTAGACAAAGCATTGATATCACAGCCAATATGTGATATACATTATTCCAAGACCAATATTGATACACTATTCGCCACACCGCACTCTTACGCCATCATATATATCCATACTATGCGTATATATCGGCCGTTTGCCGGAGACGGTTTTAAGTAGGGCTTAGAGCTTGCATAAAACGTGCAATGTACCCGACTAAATCATGTTCAACAGCGTGCATAATTATGCACTGGATACTCTCTCGAAATGAATTACGCAGCGTCGATATAAGCGCAGATGCACCGGTAATTGACCAATATATCCACCGCCAACAAAAAATTATCGAAAATGGTGCTCAAGTGTGGGAAAACAATGAAAATGCAAATGTTTTTTTTCTGTTTTCCTTTTGGAAATATGGCATGGGGATGGTCCGTTGTGGTCGGGGAGCGCTACGGGCCAAAACTTAAGGTCATTACACACCGAACTTCCTTAGGAAACACTCACATGGTACGGTGGTGCCATCGCCTGCCCTACACGGACCAACAGTATACGCAAATAGGTGTTTCTTAACCCCCCGTAATTTTCAGCCCCACCCGCTATAACTTGTGCCACCATTTGCGAACAGTATAACCGTTCAAGCGACCTGTGTCAGGGTTTCGATACATAAAACTAACTAATGTAAGCATTGTCTAACACGGGTTCTGTCGGATATGTCAAATTATCAAGGAGACTAGAGCAGTCAAACATCGCTCTTAAGTATTGTTAACCCGCCGAAAAATTAGTAGAATATGCATATGTGTCCAGAAAGTTATCTCGTACGTATCCCTCTGGGGCTGAAGTCCGAAAGCCTCCCCCGCTCCCCACCTTGAAAATGCCCCCAAAAAGACCCTTTAACAAAAAGGTGAAAAGATGAAAAAGCCCACAGCCCAAAGCCCCCCCAACCGACCTTCCAGACGCGTAAAACCCTAAAGCCCCCCACACCCAAAGAATTTCCGGGGCTTAAAATTCAGCAACGCCCTATTACTTATCGCTCTTAGATGGCCATGCTATCATAGGGCATCCTGTATAGCCGATGTTCGTCTTCTCAAGTAGTTTTGCGATATCAGTGTAGGTACTTCGATTCCATACTCCTACAGTGATAACTACGGTGTGCGAGTTTTTTGCACATTGCCATTCCTTGTGGCACTTGACACTGCTTTGCGCTGGGAGGTGAATTCACTCGGCGACTGGCTGCATATTGTGTTTATTTTGCACGGATGCTACGGGATCCAACACGCAGAGTACATCCCAGCCTCATATATGGATCTGGGATCAACACGAGAGAGCCGCGGGTGGTGCTCTACTTTCTGCATAGATCTTGGATGTTTAAGTTGCTCAGTCGACGAACACGACCAGCAGCGTGAATGTAATGCAGTTGCTACGGATAGCTGAGATTTCGGAAGGTGTTACAAAAATGCCAAGATACCAACGAAACACACCTAAACCAAAATGCAAAGCGGCATCGATGGATGGATAGATGGATGGATGTACGAATCACTGCCGAACACACGAGATTGCACAACGAACTGTACCCAACTAAATGCGTGCTGAATCCCGGATATCGGAGTAAGCGAATCCCGCTGGCATGCGCCCCTGGCAGCTTCACAATCGATGAATGGATGGAACCTGTTGGTTGATGAATGCAAACCAATGGTCTGACAATGGAAGATGCATGAACGCAAAAACCAGAAGCGGGCACTGAGGCGCTCCCCGCAGAGATCGAGGGAGGATGCAGAGCGAAGCGTTCACCCCACCCTGCCTCTCCTTGCAACGAAAGCAGACTAGTTTGCCTTATTCCTCAAGAGCCAGCACCCGCTAGAAAGCTATCACAGCGACAGCCACACCCCAGCGCCCACATCCATCCCATGGCCATCCCCGTTCACAATGAGGCGCTAGTACGTCGTATCGACGCCAATGATCACCAATCCCCCAGCAGGTGAAACAGCCATGAGGTACCCTGGATAGAAGGGAGAGCAAGTCCCACACTAATCTGGTACCCCCCGAATGGATGCAACCTATTCACACACTGAACAACACGAGATCCGCCGACAAAGGCCAGCGCACCATCATCCCAGTGGAGTGAGCAGCATTCAGGAACAGGGCGGAGCCGTGGCAAGATGCAATTTGCTTCTGACACATCCCAAGCCAAGTGCAAAACGAACCCATTCACACACTGAATGGCATGAGATCAGCCAACAAAAGCCAGCCCACCACCATCCCAGTGGATGTGAGAAGCAATTCAAGAGCAGGGCGGGGCCGTGACAAGATACCACAAAATCATACATATTCCCAACCCAGATGTAAAGCAGCATGGAAAGATAATACGGTGTGACCGATCATCGCCCAACAATTGTTGGTCCCTGGGTTACGGAGTAAGCGAACCCTGCTGGCATGCATCCCAGTGGCTTACGGTCGATGGATGGGACCCGTTGGTCCATGGTTATGCCATGAATGCAGCCTATTCACACTTACACGCCCCACCGGCAGGCGCACCAAATCACTGAAACGAAGATGGTGCGCAAGAGCCCAATAGCCGCACGCCACACATGCACGCACTGCTCGCAGATGTACCAAGTTACCCCAGTGAACATGGTGCGTGAGAGCCTAGGAGATGCACGCCGCACGGGCTCACCCCACCAATGGGAACGGAGCATGATCCTTCCGCTGAGGTGCATCACCAAATGCCTTTGAGGAGATCCACCCCCACCCTGTGCCCTCCAGGGTGCCACTGCACAGCGAGCACGGATGGAGGACTCAACCACCGAGACGCATCGCCTCTACTGTGCCCGTGAACGCCCTTCCCAGGGCCACCCTTAGAGAGCATCCACACAAGGGGACCGCCTCTTGTCCGGGAGAATCAGAGTGTACCGCGCAAATTGCAGATGACAGGTGGCAGCCACCGCTACCAAGACCATAGCGTGTCAGATGGCTGCACAGCCGAAGCACAGCCCCAGCAGCGCGCAGGCTGCCACATGGCTGCACAAGATGGCAAGACTTGTAAATATCAACTCTGGCCCACCACAAAGCACTGGTACATGCCGAGATGGGAGAGTCCCCTCAAACCGAATAAGATATTACAGAGCCCCTTCGCTGCGTTGTTCTGTTAATGTATAATAATGAATCATGAATAATGAATCTGAAACGAAAGGCGAATGTATCAGTAAAGAATCCATATTTCTGAGTGATTTATGAGCCGTCATGCACACCATGACCTAATCGAGTAAGGTATCCCCTCCCCAAGTATTGGTGCATACTCATCAACCTTGCGCCAACATCTACATCGTGCATGCCACAAGAATTACCGCGATGGTGCTAGCTAGGTGAATGAGTGAAAACCCCGTACAATCATAGGCGCTGCTTTCATTCGCAATCGTTGGCGGGGAGTAAGTGAGGCCGTCCGCCGTCGGCGGGGATGGTGGTGGAGGTGATGCTAAAGTTTGGGAAGGTGGTGATGGCATTGGTGGTGGTGTCGATGGCGGGGGCGGGGGCAGCTGGATCCATGCACACGGTCGCACCGCTCAATCTACTTGTTTCCTCAGGAGACTGCCGCGCCACCATGCTCTGCACACAGCAGACTGGATGCGATATGCGCCACCTTTTTTTTTAAAGAAGAGAAGTGCCACCTGGACAGTCACTTTTCATAGGGACAAACAAGTGACACGATGGAGGGGTTACGGGGAGTTGCACCTCCTTTACCACGGCGATGGTTCGTGAGACGTCGGAGGAGGACACCGCTCCTGCATTTGAGAACTTGGTGCTGTTTCTCACCACATCCGCTGGGCTGTCTCTCACCATGTTGCTCCAGGAAGATGCGCCAGAGTCCAAATACGTGATGGGAAATAGCACCTGCGCAAAGCACACGCACGCACCGAGTGGACTGAGGTCCGCCGACAAAATCCAGCATACCGTCATCCCAGTGGATGCAAGAAGCATTCAGGAACGTTTCAGTTGCACGCAAGACAGATGGAATCTACGCGACCCGCGGCAGAGAAGTTGGGGCACGCAGGGCTTGGACGTGAATCATCTCACCATCATCCCGGTGGATGTGCGAAGCACTCAGGAACTTTTCAGCTGTACATCAGACAAGTGGAATCTACCCGGCCCGGGGGGCTTTTTGTGCCTCGCTCGCACGGGCCGCATAGAGAATTTTAGTCGGGAGCATCATCCAAGAACAAGGCGGGGCCGTGACAAGATACCGCCTACTTTGACACATCTTAAACCGAATTCAACTTGCATTGATGACAGTATGTGCCGATCATTGTGATAGCGCGTGTCAAGTCTCCGGGTAACCGAGTGAGCAGACTCTGCTGGCACACCCCCCGGTGGCTCGAGGTGTCAGCTGGTTGGCTGGTTTCGAAGGGTTCCGTCAGTCAGTGCATCTGGCAGTGCCCCGGGGAGGCTGCGCCCAAGGGGGACGCACTTCAACATCTCCACCAGGAGAGCGTGAAGTGGCTTTTCCGACTGCGAGCTTTGGTGCTTCGTTCTCCTTCGACCTACAGGACGGGTACCACATAGCTGGGATCCACCCGGCTCACCAGCAGAGCATGCAGATCCACCCGAGGGGGGAGCTGCTGCAGTGCCCAGTCCTGCTCTTCGCGTGGAACGACTCCCCGGGGATCTTCGTGAAGGTCGTGCGGGTGGTGGAATGCATTCGGGCGCCGCATGCTTCGCAGCACTGCCAAAGCTGCGCCGGGGGGCAGACGGCGCCGCTGGCTGGTCAGCCGGCGCCACGGGGGGCTGGAGAAGCCAGCACAGGTGACAGGGGGAAGGATATCACCCTACATGGACGACTTCCTGGTGCTCTGCTGCAGCGAGGCGGAGGCCCTGCGGGTGCGGTGAGATGGTGACCCAGATCCTCCACCGCTTGGGAATCGAGCGGACCGAGCAGAAGGGGTTCTGGTAACTGGCGTAGTTGGTGAAGCACTTGAGGCTGGAGGCGGACACGGCAGCAGTTCAAGGCGACCTTCCACCTGCCGAGGGATGGGAAAGATCCCGGCAGGCGCGAGACATCTGCGGAGCTCGGTGATTCGGGGGCCCGCGGTGGATTGCTGCGCGGGAGGTAGCTCGCGTCACAGAGCTGTGGCAGTTGGTGTGCTTAGCAGTGCCACCTACTCGTGATACTCACTGGAGCTCACGAGACCAGGACCTGGACGACTGGCCGCTGAACCGCCACTGATTCGTCCAGTCGGGGAAGCACATCGTGGACTGCTTCGCGTCCGACATCTCCGCCCGGCTGCCCAGGGATTCCCCCCAGTGTCAAGACCCGGAGGTGCGATGGGAATCGACTTGCTGGCTCCCTGCCGGCCCGGGGAGAGCAGCTGGGTGAACCCGCCTTGGGGATTGCTCAACCAGGTGGTGCAGACGCTGCGGGAAAGTGGCCCACAGCCACGGGCGGTCGTGGGATCAAAAGCTTCCTCCGAGGTGCTATCCATACCACGGAGGCGGGACTTCTTCACTCCCGGACGGCTGGCCGGGTCATCATCAGCATTACTCATGTTTTTAGGGTTTTAAACCCTTCGGCTACTTACAGGGATGCCGGGCTAACCCTTCGCGTGCGGCCCGCACCAGGGTGGGCATGCGGCTAGAGGTGCACTGGCAGGGAGACGATGCGTGGTACCTAGGCACGGAGGCCGAGGTCTCAGGTGACGTGGTGCCGGGAAGGTCCTCCGTCTTGACAATGCGACACACCAAACCCTACTCCCCTCGGGGCACAAGCAGGGGAGCAGGGGAGCCTTGGGAATGGGGCTCGGCGCTTGGTGATTGGTGGAGAGCTCAATTGGGTGAGAACCAGGAGACCGAGATTGTGATCAGGAGCCATGCAGGCGGCCCTGGGTAAATCTACCCGAGGTGACTACCGGCCGAAAGCCCTGGCCTTCATGTGCTCCCATGAGGGGCAAAGAGTTTCTCAGTTGTCCGTCAAGGAAGAGGCGTGTTGCTCCTGTACACGGGAGCGATGCTACGGTAGGGGTCAGTGGCGACGGGTAGCATGCAGCCTTACCTCAGCCATCAACAACTACTACGAAGGCCTCGGGTACGGCAGGCGGCGAAGGACCGCTCGGTGGTGAGGATGCTGGAGGGCAGGGCCTCTGTGCAGGCCCAGGACCTCGCTAAGGCCGGGACACGGGAGACTGAGCGGACGTGGCGGAAGCGGAGGGGAAGTGGGGCGGAAGCCGGGAGAGCTCGAGCCTGTTGAGATGGTGCACATACACGGTGGTGGCGTTTCTTTTTTACCTTTGGCGGCCCCGAGACGGGGAGCGGCCTGCTGCAGCAGGATGCGGCGCTTGTAGGCGGGCAGGTCACCTTCGTGCTGGGGAAGGAGAAGGGGCGGCAGCAGGTGTGGACGAAGCGCCGACCGGCGATCCTGCTGACTGCAGTGCGGGGGTCGCGGGAGCTCTTGGAGGTGTGGGCATCGCATCGGGGCTCGGTGGAGCCCACGGACAGTTTCTGGCGGCTCCTTGGGGAGAGCCGTGCTCAGGGGCCAGGGTCCCTCGGGGAGACCTGGCTTAAGCATGCCTTCGGGGCTTTCTCTTGTACAGCGCCGGTAGGGGGGCACTGTGGGGCACAGCACTCGGAAGGGGGCTGCTACATGTGCACGGGCTGTCAGTGCGCCCCTCGAGAGGGTGTGCTTCTTTGGTGGATGGGCACAGCTGTTGTCGGCTGTGCACGGGGTAAATCGATCCGACTGGACGGCGGTGGCAGATGAGCACATGCGGAGGAATTTTGGTTGGCTCGCCACGATGCAGCAGACGATGAGACTGACAGGGTACTCGCTTGCAACTGCAGACTTCGAGGCAGTGTGACGAGAGATCTCTACGACATGGCAAATGTGATTTGTCTTGATTAAGAGAAATGAGCAAATTCGAAGGGAGTGGAATTTTTATGGTTTTCTCTAGAGAACTGACTCGACGACACCTGATGGCACTGTACGAACAGATTGATGCGGTGTGGCAGTCGAGAGATGACATATACAGCATTTAGGATCCGTGGCCTTCGGAGCCGTAGCTCTGTTTTGCGTGTGCCTTGTCAAACCCGGCCCAGTACATCTCCGTTCCTTTGTGACCGGACGCAAAAAGACTCAGAAAGACTCAGAGAGACGCAAAAAGACTCAGAAAGACTCAGAGAGACTCAGAGAGACTCAGAAAGACTCAGAGAGACTCCAGTGGACTTCCAAGAAACAATCAACTCGCTTAGCACAGGGAAAGTAACCCCCTTAGAACAAATGAAGTTATTCTTTTAATGGAATTCACTTGCAGTGTACTTCGGCAATTGTGACGGTTCTTAATCAAGAGAAATCCTTTTGATGCAATCTTCAGACTCCTCGCAAGTGATACTATTAGGACTATTCGCCAAGCTCTGGCATGGATGGGCATGCACGGACATCCTTGAGGGGCGGGCTAAACCCTTTGAACCAAACTAACCGCTCATTCAATGATCCTTCATCATTGCCGGCGACGTTGCAGCGTCCTCGACCACTCACATACACTAAGTGGAAGCATTCTCTTACAAGAAGTCCTTGGCTTAATGCACCACATTAGCAGAGGGCGTGCAGAAAGAAGTAGGGGAAGACAGCAGCTGCAAGGCTCGGGTGAAGGATGGCAAGTAAAACGAGATACCACGTCAAAGGGAAGCGTGGCACCGGACCATGTGCCTCTCTTCTTGCTACCCTTCCTCCCACTTCCCTAAGCTTGGTGCCTACAAGGAGTCGAGAAAAAGACTAGGGCCGCTTATGGCGCCATCAAACCGGGTCCTCGGGGTAAATCGGGAAAGGAACATTCGGAAAGAAGCCAGGTGGCAAGCTTGCAGAAGAAGCCAGGTGGCAAGCTTGCAGAAGAAGCCAGGTGGCAAGCTTGCAGAACAAGCCAGGTGGCAAGCTTGCAGAACAAGCCAGGTGTCAAGCTTGCAGGCGCTCTAGACTAGGTATAGGCTGATCAATACAGGAAAATGTCGCGTGACTCATCAAAAGAGTTCCACCTTTCCATATTTCGATCGGCGGCCATCGGTGTACCTAACAGTCAGAGGCCCGTCAAAGATACTTCCAAAACAACGTTAGCTCTTTCGGTAATGCAACATGCTACCAAGGTGGCTGAGCGGTTCATACCCGCGATTCGATAGCATGCCGTGCGGGGAGCTTGAAAGCCAATATAGGGTTCCTTTTGAGTGGCAAGATCCCGAGAAGCATATCCCACGGGAAGGTTGAGAGCACTTAGGCTTGTTACCGATGTATTGAAGACAGCACTTCCTTCCCTGATGTCATGCACCCGCGCATAGAGCACGTGCCCGTCCCAGTCCTCCTTGTGCGACTCAGTCAGGACGTGCACCGAGCGCGCATGGTCATGAACCACCCTTTCGTACTCTTCGATGTCACTGTCCGTGAGCTCCGACGCCAACAAATCAGCGAACCTGATTGTGAAATACACTGCTTCTTGCAGCAAAACGCCGAATGCGCGATCTGTCACCAACCGAACCCCGTTTGCATGTAAAATCGAGCTCTGCGAAATAATCATCCATGTTCGCCCAACACATGCAGCTCCATAAGTTAAATATCGAAGCCTACTTGTCAACTTACTCCAAGATTCGATGCGCAATAGCATATTGTCACCTTGCGCCGAGATACTATCCTCGCTGTGCGCTCTGCATCGATATGAAGTTCTATACTCGATGTCTTCCCGTCATCTTAATCAAAGATTCAACCTTTGACATTCATCCATCATATCTAGCTCCAAAAGTCCACCCTCGATGCCCACCCATTGTGTCGTATCCCGAGATTCCATTCTCAAAATGGCAACACATTTTGCTCCAAGATTTAGCCCTTCACGCGCCCTCGTCAACCTGACGCAGGAAATCGAGGCAGTGTATCCTGCAAACATGGAGTCTAAACCGAAGAGGCGCAATTACTGATAACACACTCGGAACAAGCATGTAGTGCTCGCACTGTTGCCGGACCGTCCGGCCTGCGGCCATCGCGGTGATTCTGGATGAATGACGCAAGTTGTACCATTGCATTCTGGATGAATGACGCAAGTTGTACCATTGGACTCTGGATGAATGACGCAAGTTGTACCATTGGAATTTCATGTGAGGGCACTGCAAATCTATGAAAGGGACGTTGGTGGGCATCAATTGGAGTCCCCCTTTCGAAAGAAATCCATGAAAGGGACTTTGGTGGGCATCAATTGGAATCCCCCTTCGGCGTGCAACAAGGCATTGCAGCACCAAAGCTAAGCATGAGGCAGGTGGATGGGCGATGGTGATCATACCAGGAGGCGGCGGCGGTGCAGGAGGTGGGGATGGGGAGGGGCGGAGGAGGGAGAGACGGGGGTAAGGTGGGGGTGAAGGTGGGGGTGGGAGCAGTCCCCAAGGCACAATACAAGAAGCAGGGGCGGTGATGGTGGAGAAGGTGGACTTGGCGGAGGTGGAGAAGGTGGTGGTGAGGGTGGGGGTGCAGATGGTCTGGGCGGTGGGGAGATGGTGGAGGGGAGGGGAGGAGGCAGATGGTGATGGAGGTGGCGGAGATGGGCAAGGTGGAGGGAGTGGCGGTGGATGGTGAGGGGTGAAGGCGGAGGAGGAGGGATGGTGGGGGTGGGGAACAGTCACCGCGCTCGATACAACTGGCAGGGGAAGGCGGGGAAGGAGGGACTTGGTGGAGCGGAGATGGCGGTGGTGGCGAAGGTGGGAGACGGTGAGGGTGGTGGTGGGGTTGGTGGTGGGCGAGGTGGGGAAGGCGGAGATGGGGAGGGTACGGAGAGGGCGGTGGCGGTCGAGGCGGTGGGGGTCGGAGGTGGTGGATTTGGGGGGGAGGAGATGATGGAGATGGAGGTGGAAGGGATGGGGGTGGAGGAGGCGAAGGGGGAGGTGGCGAGCAATCACCGAGGTCGATACATGTTTTTGGAGGTGGGCTGCCAAGAAAATACAAGCATCGGATCGTCAGAAGCAGCATCCACCGATGCTTACATGCATGCATCCGTCCAACCATGAATAGCCAATCGGCTGATGAGCATACATAGCATGTTCAAGACCCTAGTTTTAAAGTGAAGAAATGCCGTGTGTGGGAAGTGACTGCCTGCACGTCTCCTAAGCTTAAATTCTTCCTTACCTTGGAGTTGAAGGAGGGGATGGAGGGGATGGGCTTGGGGGAGGGAAGGGGTGGGGGGATGGAGGGGATGGTGGTGGGCGGTGGTGGTGGAGAAGGACTAGGAGCAAGTGGTGGAGGTATGGTGGTGGTGGAGAAGGAGGAGGAGCGACGGTGGGTGGGGAGAAGGGGGAGGTGAGAAAAGGTGGCGGCGGTGAAGGCAAGGTGGTGTGGTGGAGAAGGGGAGGTGGAAGAGGTGGAGGTGGTGAGGGGGATGGAGGGAGAGTGGGGAGATGGAGGGGGTGGTGAGGCTGAAGTGGGCAGGAGGGGGATGGAGGGTGGAGGACTGGATGGGGAGGGTGGAGGTGGGAAGGTGGGAGTGAGGTGACGGAGGAGGTGGTGACAGGGGGTGGAGGTGACGGTGAAGGTGGGGAGAGGGGGGAAGGCGGGGGTGGGCTTGGGGAGGTGGAGATGGTGGAGGATTTACAGTGGTGACAAAAGGAGTGGTATCGGTACTGATCACCCTTCCGGGAGTACCCTCGGTGCCTGTGATCATGGTTGTAGCCATGCACCCCTGGTCTTCATGCGGTAGGAAATGACAGTGAATCACCTGACGCCACATGGCCCACTCTGCAGCAAGTGAGTAATGCATATCCACCATTCTGCTGCCTTTCCACCGCGGTCCATGCTTCTCAGATGTATCTTAGGACAGTTGCCGCACCTCGTATATCTCCAACAGCAGAAGGAGAAGCAAGGTTGCAGAGTGGGAAGCGCGTGACGCACCTTCTGTCCGGTAAAGCGATCAGTTTGAAACCTCACAATAGTTCGGCCGTCGGTATTGTACAACACATCATGCCAGTCACCGACCGCAAGATACCCAGTTTCGGAGGCGTCGTTCACCATCACAAGCTGATATGGGTTAATGTGAAGGTGCCATGGGTGACCCCCAAGGCCGCTGACCGTCCACTCCTCCACCGTGCCCACCGGCATCGTATGCAGCGCATCTGACTCGTCGTGGCCGGGGAAACTTAAGTCATTGATGGTGCATCCGCCCCCACCTCCGCGAAATTGCAGCGTAAAGGTGTTGTCCGCGTCCACGTTCTGCACATCCCGTACCGTCAGCGGCCCTCATTGCACCATCTCCGAGCCATGCAGTATCAGCGACCCTCATCACACCTTCTAAACACCTCGCACCGTAAGAGCCCCTCATCAC
>LGRX02015883.1:0-22977 GCA_001247695.2 Cymbomonas tetramitiformis | reverse complement strand
CATCACACCTTCTTCGTGCCCCGCACCGTCAGCCGCCCGTAATACCCCTGCACTTGTATCATCCATGTTTTTCTCACCCGAGGCACCATTGAAGCAGGCCTATTTAACCCGTCAAGCATATTTTATTAGAAAATACGCTGCGCTATGGAGCAGCGTCGAGTCTAGGGTGGCAGGATCCTTCGCACCCGCCTGAAGGTGAGCTCTGACAACTACGAACCTGTAAGTCAGCGAGGTAGTCCGGAAAGACGGGAGTGAACGTTTCGAGGTTGTCACTCGAAGCGCCTGAATTGCTCACGACCGTGAAGGTTGCGATGGAGCCCGTGAACAAGGAGCCGGCCTGATGGTCAAGGTGAACCCCTCCTCCCCTCCACAGCACACCTCTAGCCACCTCAGCAAAGCTCTCAAACTTTCTCGCCTGCCACGTGGCTGACAAGGCTGCAGGGAAAAGAATATCGAATGGCACTGAGGGGACTAAGAGTCAATATTCATCCCACCGGGACTCTGTTTTCGCAGATGAGCATGGGCAGACCTGCAAAAGCTGCCGTCTGCGCCGCCGGCGCGCGCCCGATTGCATCAGGTAGCTGCCTACTGCGTCACACTTGATGGCCACGTCAGCACGCGACCCCGCCACGACGTTTATTGTGCTGATCCGCCGAGGCACGGAGCGCAGGTATATACCGTCCTTGCCAAGTAGGTCCAATGTGCACCCGGACAGGCCCAGCTCGAGGAAAGCGATGGTTCCGCTGTGCACGATACGGAAGCGTTTGTACACCCCCGCCGTCATCGTCACCTGAGAAATCGCACACAGCCATATGCTATCAGAGTGCTACAACAGGTGTGATGCCACGTGGCTCCTCGAACCTTGGCCGTAACCAGCAAAAGGCGCATAAGTGATCACTGAGAAGCGCGGAAGCCGCGGCAGAGCAGATAGGCGAACCAACAGCCAACAAGGACCTGGGAACGTACTTCGGGCAGATACTGTCCATTCACAAGCACGAAATCGGCGTCACCAGTCAGTGACCTGCGTATGAGTTCATCGTCCATGTCGCGCGAGATCTGCCTCAAGGTAGGCCCCGTTGAGAGCGGGAAGTATTGCATGAAGAGCAGCTCGGTCTCCATATTGGCCACAGATAAGGGCACATCTCCCGCCTCATCCTCGACTATGATACATCCAGCAGCGCCACCACCCACCTGCAACGCCAGGCGACATCCCTCCTTTAGGCACCATGCCAGTGGTAACTACTGCATTACTGCGTGCCTCTGCTCCAAGAAGCCATGCTACAGCTGGTACCGAAGTACGCTCGCGCGGCAAGGATGAACGAGCCGCAGGGCCTCACTCACGCTGCCCTTGATGCCGATGTTGAGGGCACGCTGTAGGACTCACGCTGCAGGGCCTACCGCACACACGTCCGTGGGTAGGTTGCTGAGATGCCGCTTCGATGCTTCTGCCTTCGCCACGTCCCAGGTATGACGCAGCTAGACTCACAGCTGATATTGTCCAAGGCACTAACAGAGGGAAAGGGCGACAGCGGGATTGGGGTTAGGCCTAGTCAAACCTGCAGAGCTGTGGAGCCGTGCACGTGGGGGTGATACCAGTGCGTGCCACCAGCGTGGTCTAAGGGGATGTCGTACACATACGACCGGCTCGTTGGTGTGCCGAAAGTTGCACTCGGTTCGAGGTGGTCAAAAACATTGTCACCAGGAGTCGCGCTGCTAATGTGCAGACCATGAGTGTGCAAGTTTGTGGTGTTCGGTGAGTGATATGTGTTCATGGTGGTGTCTTGCCCTTCGGGGTTCGGTCCGAGAGCGTTCAGGTACGTGATGCGGATCTGGTCACCCGGTTTGACACGCCAAGTTGGAGAAGGTATCGCATCTGAAACGGAGCCCCTCTAGCCTTAAAACATTGAGCAGCTTAGACAGGAAGGAGGTCACGGTCACGACTCGCCTGCATGAGCCTGGCCAGATACTCGCCCGCACTGCTCGTGAAGACGAAGCGGGACAAAAAGATGTCAAAATAATCAGGCGAGCCAGGCTGGCCAACCCGTAGTTGCATCACTCCTGTGTATCCTGCATTACCAAGGCGAACAAAACTTCACACAGGCACGCGAATCGGGCTGGCCCACCGTTAATTGCACGCGTGATGAAGCTGGCCGTCGGACCAGAATAGGCAAATTCGGCCATCGTCAGAGTTAGTTCCAATACTCCATTGGTTGAAGCATATTCCGTAGGCTGTTGCAACGCCGCACCAGTTGCGCCGTAATTTACTTGCCCTGCGGATAGGAGAAACGAACACCTTCAAAGGCAAAACGGAAGACGTAGACTCGAAAACTAAAAACTGTGTTCAGTACATGATTACGAGTATGAGTTCGTGAGGCCCCTTTTACGCATGCACACAACAGACTATGCACAATTACAATATCGCGTAAGTTTCAAGCAGCGCTCGGGCTTGCACCTTTGACTGAAGTGGTGCCCAAATAGAGCAGGCAGGTCTGCCAGCACGCAAGGCGCACACTTCTGCGAATGGCCAAAGCGCTTTCATTATCGTCGCCGTTTGACCGGGTACTAAAGGCGATGGAATACACGCTACACTCAGATGGTCTTACCCAAACATGCTTCGCCTTCAACCGACTATTCATACAATCGCCTTAGATATTGCGATGTATGCACTTCCAAAGCCTAGCATACCACGGAAGACGAGAGGTTCAATCAAATGTTGTTCATAGTGTGCGATCGCTCAAACCTGCTAAAATTTCAATTCGTTTTCAGCATTCGTTCATACTCAGCAATACACTATACAGCAAATACAGTGTAAAAATACAATTACTGAGCTGTGCAGTATGCGTCCCTGCTGGGCGTGAGTCGAGTTGGCTGGCTCGAATCACGCCCATTACCCCCCCTCACAAGAACCAGTCCAGCATCCTAGATTCCGAGCGGATCCTACTCGCGCAAAAAACATGTTGTTCCTAACACTTATTAGAATGCATATGGGAAGTTATCTTATGTTCGGTATACGTTAGTATACCGAAAACAACAGCCGCTGGACAGTGACTTACGGGCAGACTTGCATACTTGTAAGAGCGAGAGGGGATTTCTGACACAAACCAGTCCACTACTACAGATGGTTGAACGCTCGTGTCGTCGTGTGTAAAACCGTGAGATCGAAAGAATCTGGGGAAAATGCGTTATCGACGGTAAAGATCGCGAACAGTCCTTAAGCCGTAACTCGGAAGTAAATTTCTTATTTCGTAACGTGATAAGGGCGCGGGCGTTTATCCCGGATTTTCACGTCTACAGATTACGAGTTAAGGGTAGGGTGCCGTGATCTCACGAATTAAAAAGTATTGATCACAATTTCCATAGTTAACACAATTAAATTTTCATCGCAAAGCTGCGACTTGTTGAAATTTATAGCGCAGAATTTTGCAACATGACCCCCTATTTTTATTGGCTAGGATCCAAGAATGGTGAGTTGACGTGGTATAAAAAAAACCTCAGGAAAAGTTACCACGTAGATTTATTTTTAGAATTTATGTATCGATTGCATATACTAAATTATCACTATTTGATTTTATAAAAAATATTTCTCGAAAATGACGTGGTAACTTTTCCTGAGGTTTTTTTTATATCACGTTGACTCACCATTCTTGGATCCTAACCAATAAAAATAGGGGGTCATGTTGCAAAATTCGCCTCTAAGATTTTTTGAAAGTTAGTTACTTTGTGTATCGGTTAAATATGGATTTTGTTATGAAATTTAATTCCAGAAAAATGGTTTGAAACCTTCTGGCACCCTACCCTTAAGGACAAAATCCCGAGATAAGGACTGTCTGTCATCCAGATTCGGGAATCTATGACCTTAACTCGTAAATTGTAATTCGGGAATTGAAATCGGAACCTCTCTATTATTCTTGTTGTTGTTTGATCATGATGTTTCCCGGGATATCTTATATGAGAAAGGAGACATCTCCTTCAACACGCCGTTGGTGTCCTCATTAATCTCGAATGGTCTGAAGTTGCTTATGGCTCGAACAAAGCAAACTGCGCGTAAATCGACTGGTGGCAAAACTCTACGAACGGTGGCTGTGCACAAGTTCGCCCCGACATCAGGCGGGGTTAAGAAGCCTACTCGTTACAGACCAGGAACAGTCGCACTTCGAGAAATAAGAAAGTACCAAAGAACCACTGAACTCGTAGTCCGCAAGCTGCCCTTTCAGCGCCTGTGTCGCGAGATAGCGGGGGAACTCAACGCAGAGGTGCGTTTTCAGAGTGCTGCCTTGCTCGCACTCCAGGAGGCGAGCGAGGCCTACTTGGTCGGAATTATGGAGGACTCCAACCTCATAGCTATTCATGCCAAACGAGTGACCATCATGCCGAAAGACATGCAGTTAGCACGGCGTATTCGTGGCGAAAGTAGATAGGCCTTTGCAGCTGCACGATGAAAGCTTGTTCTAGCGGAGATGCAGTGTTATCTATGTCTGCTTCATAGTTTTCACTTTCGTTGTGATAGTTATTTCGAGTTCTGATGCCGGTTAACTATCGGTCTAGCTTCCATCGCAAATTTCTTATCTGTAACCGTCGCGAGCGAAGACGCGTTAAACGTGCATAGTGCTTGTGGCATCTCGTACTCTTAAGTGCATTTCCCAAAATTCATCACGAAGTCGAAAAATGGCAGACGCAGATTCCTCGCCGGAAAGGAAGCTAAAGTTTCTGTGCGTCACGAAGCAAATCATTGGTCGTCTGTCCCAGTAAACGCAGTAAAAGTCTATGTAGTAAGTTGTCCTAGTAACTGTCCATTTGCGGACTTGTAAGGCGGAGAAAGTCGCCTTTCACTCATTGTTTGTGACGTAAACGTTATTTTTCCAGTCACCAAATGAACGAATACCCCATTCCCCCCCCTCCCCGTGAGAGAAGTTGCGAGCTTCACGACTGCGCCATTACTTGCAACGTTGTTAAAAAACTCCTGACATAGTCGGCTTCCTTTCCCAAGGACCTACTGTGTAAGACATTCGACAGGTGACGACATCAAATCGCCAGAAACCTTAAGGATATTTCCATACAGCAACCAAGAAGATATTCGCTATCTCGACCTGGTCGCTCGTCGAAGAGGAATCGCATACATTCATCTTATCTGACCGTTGTCCACACCTATGCCATATCCATAGGGGGGGAATGAAGATAAAACGAGGAAGCCCTAGTGATTTGTATGTGCAGTGAAGGCAGGCAAATTTATGTGTTAAACTTTTAATCGCCATGCGCTTATGGGTTATATATATATATATACAACGTATATATATATATATGTGTGTGTGTGTATGCTTATCCTTGCGAATCCTTTGGCACCCCGTAGCCACAGGAGACCGCACTATGTACCCACGCCGGGGACCAAAGCATATATATGTGTGTGTTTGTGTGTGTGTGTGTGCACTAAAGGCAAGCGGGCCTCCTTAACGAATAGTCTGAGACTTTTCAGCCTCGTCTCCGATCCGTGCTTCACCGAGGGAGTGAGATGAGTACGAGTAAGGTCCACTCGAGCATCGCGAATAGCTAAAGTAGTGAGAAGCTTGTTATGAAAAATCGGAAGCTTACGTGTTATCGATATGATATGTATGTGATATATTGGCATTCCAAGGTAACAGAGTTATCGATATCGGGCCTTAGAAATTAACGGTTGCGGTGTGTGAGCACATATGGCGAATGGGTCATATGCATAAAACCGTCGGCTTTGATGTCGTCGGCTTTCGTTGGTGCATTGGTTGGAGGCTTGAAGCACCATGTCGTTTCTGAACGCCGGGCCCACAACGATAAAAGTGTCCCGAAAGTCAAACTCGTTGTCACATGATCATGCTGATGGCGCATCACAGCATGATCAGTCTAGATCCGGGTCAGCTGTCAGGGATATGACCGATGACATATGTGTCATACCATGTCATGTCATGTCATGTCATATGTTATAATGACATACAATCGTCGAGTATTGTCAGTACGGTCGACTATGACATGTACAGTCATAATGTCTGTCATCCACTCACCATGAGTGACATCTGTCATCGAGAGGCCGGGTACGGCATCGAGATGGCGAAGCAAGACAAGTTCTTGAAGAACGAACTGTTCTGAGAGGACGCGTCTTCGCTTCAAGCATGAACTGAACAACATGCGAGTATCAATGGCTATTTCGACCAGCTCTAGATGTCACCCTGCTGAAAAGTGGGCTGAGCCCCTTTGTGGGCGCGCTATAGCAGAGGGAGTAGCCCCTGGTGTTTTCACTAGCCTGCTTTGCAGGGTTACCGCACTCTCGGGACTTTGTCCCCTTTACTAGCGTAAATGTTATTATTATTATTACCAGCCGATACGGTTAGTTCACCCAATGCTCTCGGGTTCACAACCCGATGGTGGTAACGCTTATGAAGCGTGAGGGCATTGAGGTAATATGAGGAGCATTGCGCTCAAGCGGACACTTCTGGACACCAGAGCGCTGCACTCATACCCACCAAGTATTGTTGCGTGCATGCTACAGTTCAATAGCAGCCGCATAGTCTTTAAGGATGATATCCAACCTTGACAGTGGTTATTCTCCGCTCAGGCTAAGAACGAGGACACACGTGTGTGTGCAGCAGACGATATATTGTATATAGATTTGTATACTGTGTGTGTGACAGGTTTCGCGCATACATATCGGCGACAGAGCTCGCACATATACATAATATATCGAATATCCACAAGCGTATAACAACATTCGCTGCAACATCGTCAGCAAACGGAGTGCGCAATAAATCATCAGCGCGAACACATTCGCAGCTAACATCATTCGCAGCAATATCATCAGCAAATAAACAGCGACAAGGTGTGCGCACAGCGTACGGATCGCACATGCATGCTGTCAACATTTCGCAGGGTTGGTACGGTATGCGAGATACAGACGCGCGAACGAAAAATGATCATCAGTATGTATGATTCACATCAACTGCGACAGGACGCACGAAATTTCGTTATCCGCGCGATCGCATTCATACCATGCGACATACACCAGCGACAGCGACATACTGTATGAATTAAATTGGCGACAACGATGTTCGCTAATAATCCGCACGAATCGTTCAGTGCAACGCACACATATGATGATTTCGCTATTTGCAAATGATCCGCACGAATCGTTCATCACGACGCGCACGTACGATGATTTTAGCTCGTCAGTGCGATGCGCACCTGCTATGATTTCATCTTATGCAGGGGACGCGCGATTTGAGGGCGCATGATCCGTAGTGCATCTACATGCAGCGCGACATACAATATGTGTTACGCGCGTACCTAGTATGCAATCACGATGACCATTCAATACTCGCAGATGTACATACAATACTTTGCAGTCGGACGCACAGTTTTACATCAGATGAACATATGATGATGCGCAGTGATATGTGTATTATACCAATCATCAGCATACACACATATGCTGTACAATAATAGTGTGCAATATCATCGCCATTTCACACACTTACTGTGGTATACACCATGCAACACTATTCCACTATTATAATACATGCTGACAGTGAGTGACAAGTTAACATACTTATGCCACTAATCACAGGTCATCATCACTATCACATACTGCAACTTGCCATTATACTATAACGTGTGCACCATTCACACTGTTATAATAATCAGTTTGGTCACAAATACTTGGCATACATGCACACATATGCATATCCAACTTGATCACGATAACAGTTGGTATACATATGCATATACTAACAGTGTAAAATGGAAGTATTGCAAGATTAAAAAGTAAGGACTTGTCTTGAAATCACCATTTAGTTATGTTGATCGATTTGGTGACTGCCTGTCCGCGCCTAACCGACCATAGGTTTGTACCCTATGGAACCGGGGGTTGATCCAGCAATACAATTGTGCTACACTTTAATATGCACATCTTACGTACATGCTAGATTTGCATCAAAACACCATTTAGCATACCTGCTGTGCAAGTATAGGCTATAAATGAAATCCACTTGGTATAAGGTGCCAATCTTGGTCATAAAGACAGTAATTAGCTCGGTTATTCCTGACGTAGGATGTGGGATGGAATAATTGTTCTACTGTTGATCAAAGATGGAATACACACCGGAGCCATTTGTGAAATATACCAAACAACTCATCATCCATCATGATGAGAAGTGCAGGATTACAACTTACTAACCAAATTGATATGCATCATATTAGCCATATGTTGTCCAGTGGTATACAGATTATCTTGTATGATAAATCACTATCAATTTGCTTAAGTGTACTAAATCAGCAAGTACCTGCACAATGCACAATCACGGACACTATTATGTATATTGACATTCACTGATTCAGTAAGTGAAATGATCAACTATAATATCAACCACGTATATGATAATATAGATACCATCCAACAAACACATGTGCGTGTTGGATGTCAGTGATGGCGATAGCTAAGGTAAACAGGATAAAACCACATGCTGAAGGGCTGGATGGAGAATATCTCCAGACCCGAAAGCAGTATACAGTGTTCACAATGCAGCTGGTAACTGCTGAACACTGTCCATACCTTTTCACTATCGCTGGAGCAACACCATCGTCTACATTGCATTCTGACAGTTGATACAGTTCTGATCACTTCAAATACATGTAACAAATCTCACAGATCAGTATTCATCTTGACAGCTGATAGAGGTTATACAGACACTGCTCTGATTCATTATTCGAGCTTTGTTCTGATTTACTTGGAATCTGAAGATATCATTTTGAAAACCCCGGAGGGCAACGGACACACTCCGGCACAAATGCCTTGGAGACGACGTGGAAGGAGACGGAGTGCATGCCGAATTGCTTGTTGTCGTTGCGGCGCCGGTGGTCTTGCGACCAATTCCCGCCCTTGGTGAGGGGCGAAGCGGCGAAGCGGTGCTTTATTTGGCGCTGCCGCCCATGGTAGTTCCCATCTTCCCGACGGTTTTGGCGGTCACGCCAGGAGGAGGGTGGAAAATGCACACCTGGCTTGCCCGAAGGCTTGCCCGTAGACGGAGCCGGCCACCTCGTCGTCGGCTCGTCGTTCGTACTCTCGCCGGATAGCGTGGCAAGCACCTTGTTGGCGGCGTCGATGTGGAATTGAAAATCCTTAATCAAGGCCTTCACGTCAACGTCGGACGGTAGACCAGAGTACAGAACGTTCGACTTGTCCACGAAGGGCACGTGCTTGCGCTTGCCGGCGTTGGCATCCCAAATCTCGAGGATGTGGGCGTAGATGTCTTCGAGCTCGACCTTGGCCAACTCAACGTCGAGACGAAGCGGTGTGATGAGCTTGTCGTAGAAGTCCGTGTCGAGGGAGGCCAGGAGCTGCTTCTTCGCCATCATGTCGTCCAGAGGCCCAGAAGCTCCGTTGCCAATAGCAGTAAGGCAGGCGTCGAAGTCCTGGATAAGCGGGTCGGATTCCTTCTCGGCGTCGAAGAAAATAGAGCAAAGCTCCTCGTAATGCCCAAGAGGGCGAACAACGCGAGGGATCAATCTCTTGGTCACCTCGAGAAGAGCACGCTTGCCATCCTGAGGCGAAGCCCGTCCCGAGGCTTCAACCCAACGTCGTGCCGGCGAATTCGGAGAAGTCAACGAAGTCAAGGTCGAAAAGAGGATCGCATTGAAGATGGAGTTGACCTCCTTCGTCGCGTCTGCCAAATCAAAAAGAGCGGCACTGGCGGGGTCCTTCTGCTCGAATGCGCGTTGTAAAGACCTCACAATGGATGTCCAGAGCGTGTTGCGGTTCGTCTCATTTCCGCGAAAGGTCTCGTCCTTGGAGCCCAAGGCGTCGCGAGAGATCCTCTTGATGATGTCGACGTCCCAAGTAGAATTCTGGACAGCCGCAGCGCGAGTCCGGTCCGGAGCCGTGAGGGCAACTCCCGGAGAATTTGGCGTCGGTCTGTAACGAGACCCGACGTCGCGTGAAAAAATCGTGTCTAGTCTAATTCGGTTGTGAGCCCCCAAGGGAGGCGTGACGTGGGAATTTACACTCATGATGAAAATCCAGTAGGTGGGAGCGTTGGGGTAGAGGGCCGATGTCGAAGAATACGTAAAAGCGATGGTTGAGAGCCGTGAGAAGCAGTGCCGGAACGGATACTGTAAGTAAGGAAGCCGTAACTGTGAAATTGTAAGATCGAAACGCGGCGGCCAAGGAATCTCACGACAAAAATTGATCAGGTCTCAGTCGAGTGAAATCCAACGCGGACAATACAAAATAATCCCAGATAGGCGCACGCTGCAGCGAGCCCAAAATGAATCCGCCCGAAACTAGCTCTCAACCCAGTGCCGACAACGGGTCCAATCCGTCTCCGTCGGAGCCTGAGGCTGCAAAGGATCCCCGGGGACGGGTCAATGCGGAGCCTGCGATTTTTCAAGATCCGACGGGGACGGATCACTACGGATGCTGGGATTTTCCCGGCTCCGCCGGCGACGGATCACGGCGGAGCCTGATTGTTTCCGGCTCCGCCTGGGACGGGCCATGGCGGAGCCTGATTTTTTTCCGGCTCCGCTTGAAACGGGTCCAAACGGATCCCGATGGCGTTTAACGCCTCAGTGACATCCAGACATGCCCCAGTGAGCTGCCCCAGTGACATGCCCCCAGAACAAATATAGAACACTCATACCTGAAAGCGCAAAGCCTCAGTCTTCGATGCGTTGCGCCCGGTGCCAAATTGCCGAACCTCAGCATTCTCTACTACGATACACCTAAATAAGTGGCTCTTTTCCGCTGTTGTCATGCCTGCTGAATTGAACCATCTGCCTGGAATGTTCACTTCGACTGCCAGCTCGACCTGTTGAGGACCAGGGTACTTTTTAACTATCTCGCATGCCAGCGAGCTTTGTACACTTCGTGTGACCCCGTCCGGCCTTGGTGCATTGGCGCCTGGAACAGCAACTGCACGTCGCATTATTCTCTATTATGAATTATCCAAAATTGCGTATGACCTATGTATTTCTATTAGGGGAGAGAGAGACAGTACTGTGCTACTGTCTAAGTTGGGGGTGCGAGAATGAATAAAATGCGATGCCACTGCGCACTGGGCATCTCGTCTGCTCTCGTCTCGTCTACGAGCTGTGACTAGTGTAGGCCGCCGGCGATCCGACGGATCACGGAGACGGATCCAGCAAATTGCAGAATTTCACGGAGACGGATTTCAACGGGGCCTCAACAGCTTGCGCCTCCGACGGGTACGGATGCGCTCGGAGCCCGAGATTTTCCAGAATCCGGCGGAGACGGATTGACGCGGAGCCTCGATTCTAAAAAGTCCGGCAGAGACGGACTTCAACGGAGCCTGCGATTTTTCAAGATCCGTCGGTGACGGATGGGGCCGGAGCCTGAGCAAATTAGCGATCCGTTCAACGGGTACGGGTCGGACCCGGACCCGTTGTCGGCACTGTCTCAACCGCAACTGCGAAAATTACGACATCAAATTTGGGCCCCCAACGCCCCACCAAGCGGAGCGGCTTAGCCACTCATGAAACCAAAAGTAGTGGAAGGTGCCTGGCGCACCATAACCTGTCAGATATATAGTGCTGACTATATATTGTGGTGGTAAAACATAGAATGCTTTCACTTAAGATAACATAAGAAGTCCGTTAGATTGAGCGAACCTCGGCTTAAGCCGGAAACCCTAAACCTGTGACAGCCGTACTGTACGGAGTACTAGTACAGACAAAGGACTGTGACACACACGGTGTGTCACATCCAGCAGGCATATAGCCCTGCAGTTCTTGGGATGTAGCCCCCCTGATTGCTTTGCGTTTCGTATTTCAGAGTGACGCTCAGGGTATCTTCCGAGGTTTACGTTACGGAGAGATATTGCGCTTGCCGATCGACGAAAACCCATTGGGTACATGTTTCCACGGCCTTATATAGTGCATCCACCCCTTCCTCCCCTCCTGAAGCTGCTATGGAGGTTCATAGGTCGAATGGAGAACCTTCTTTTCCAAGGTTTGTTTTAATGCAGGCGGAGAAGGCCCTGCTTACGAGATATCGGAGGGTCTTTATGAGTCCACTTTAAATCCTCACCCGTCTGCCAAACTCCTTTTTTCGGTCCGGTACGCGCGCTCTGACGAACATTTCATAGATGGATTCGACAACGTACTAATGTGAATTCGTTTAGTCATGTGTGTCAAAACACAACTCAGGATCACAACTCCATCTACCTCAGCATTCCGGCAGCGCAGAATGACTGGCCATAAGATCCGAATGACAAACCACGGTCTGGCAAAGGCAGTATAGCAGTTTTTTTTATTATCCACAGATATGGTACCCGCATGTATGCGTATCTGTGCAAGGGTATGATTTGGTACAAGGCTCACTACACCTCAGCAAGGAAGGATCAATTTCCTGCTCCTGATACAACATAATGATAAAACATTAAGAGCAGGGTATATAGATGATCGGCATGTATTAGTATATATTACAAGAAGTAAGGGCAATAGGCTTAATATATTGTTAGCCTTCATAGGCAGCTATTATGTCTGCTGCATTGGTCAGCTCTGTGGCTCTGACCCATGTGTCATGTTCAGGGCCGTAGCCTGCGTATCGCACTAAATAGTACTTGACACCTCTAGTGATCTTATCTGAGAGTATGTGTGATATCTCAAATAATGGTTGCCCTTCTTCGGTGATCATCTGTGGCAGAGGCAAAGGTGCTTGGATCGAGTTATTATATAACTCTATTCTGGATACAGGCTGAATCGGATGGATACGAATGTCGAGATCCCCGAAATCTAGCTCATAAGCACGTCCATGGCTGACAACTTTGGATATGGTAAACGGCCCAATCGTATGGCTGCTTAAAGTGTCTGCCTGCCTCTGTCAAACCAGTCCATTGAATAAACTCAGTCCGTAGAAGAACTTTTTGCCCTAATGCAAATTGTCGGGGCATGTGAGTCTTATTGAATCTGGCTCGGTTGATTTCTGCTGCTCGGTAAATGTTGTCTACCGCATTGGCATGAACAGCCGAGTACTGGTCAAAGTGATCTCGAATAGCATTCTGTACAGTATTGGAACAGGAGCTTCTGGCGGAATAGTGATTGCCAGATCATGAGGCGAAAGTGGTTGCGCCATCGAGTCGAGATAAAAAGGTGTGTAACCAGTTGTAGCAGAAACTGCGTTGTTAATTGCAAACTCCACCAGAGGCAACTTGTCCTCCCACGAATTGGCTGAAGTATCATTGCAACAACACCTGAGGAAAAAATACTTTCTGCTGGATTCAGTGCACCGTAGGCCATAACTTGCATGACTCCGTTTGACTGTACCAGTACTCGTACAGCACTTGGCGACAGATACCTAGGTCACAGATGCATTATATTCGTTTATCTTTATAATCAGTTCACACTTGTATGAAAACTACTCAGTGACCACCCGATATATTGCGGAACAATATATCTCACAGGTTATGGGGTATCACCCCGCTTTCTTCACTGCTAACTTTGCCATGATTGGCTAAGTACTTCCGATTGGCGGGGCGTTGGGGCCTCGCGAGGTGTTGAATTGGCCATCTTAGAGCTCGCGGTTTGCGCTATGTTATACCTGGACAGCGCGTTTCACCAGCATCATCATCAGCGCATCCCTATTCAGTCATCATCAGTCATTTCAGTCATCATCAGTCATCATCAGTCACACTATTCGATGAAAATGACATTATCATATGTCATTTTTGGATTTATATATATTTCATAAAAATCAGGGTTTAGTGATATTTATGCACGAAATAGGGATACATAAAGGCAACAAGCTAGAAAAGTGCAGTATGCGTACAATGAAAACACCGAAATATGCATACATGTATCATTCTTTATTCAAATGTTTACGAGCAGAGTACTTTTCACCCTATACCGTCGAGGCATGACTGATACCTATCAGTCAGGGCGGTCGACAAATCCTACTAATTTATTCATCACTCTCTTCGGCCTCTTCTACTTCTGCTTCGTCCTCCGACGACTCAACAGTGGCTGCTTCCTTCCCCTTCCTCGTCGGTTCGCTCTTCTGTTTTGGCTTCGTCTCGGCATCCTGATCGGGCTCGGCGTTGAAATTGGTCAGCCGTTGCTGCGCAGAGCTGACCATGTACTGGTCGTGGTCGAAGCCGATCGCGTTCATACCACGCCTCATGGCGGCCATGGACGTCGAGCCGACGCCGCAGCAAGCGTCGAGAATCCAGTTGAGTGGATGGCCGTTCTCATCCACCTTGCCCGGATTGTCACCGAGCATGTGGCACTGGATCAGCTCCATCAACAGTGCTAGGGGTTTCTGATGGTTATTCACGACTTTGCCGTCGCGTTTGTACATCTGGTGCACAACCGGGAAGCCGCGCAAAAGTGACGCGCGGCTCAGACGTTCACCGTCCCCAAAATCAAAGTTGAGCATCCACTCCGGCTTTTTAGAAGACTCCCCCGCGGCATCGCTCTTTACATGGTACCCCAGGACGCCACATTCAACGTCATTGTAGCGTACGGACTTGTTGGGGTTCATGTGCACGTTCTGCTTGTGCCAGAAGAACCGCTCCGCGCGGCCGGCGCAGTAATTGTCAATCACCTCCAGAAAATCGTTTTGTTGGAGGAAACCGCAAAAGATAGCGACTGTCCATGCCGGGGCGGCGGTCTTGGCGTTAAAAGACTCCAGGAACGGTTGCACCTCCTCCTTGGTCATCGCGTCGGGAGTCTTCTCCTTGTCAAGGGCGTAATTGCAGTCGATGATCGTCCCCGTGAAGGGCAGTCTCGGGATGTCCTTCAAATCGTCCATGCTGCCCTTGACGATCTTCCAACGAGGGAACATCGGCACGTCCGTCTGATGTGTGGGCTCGTCGCCCTCCAGGCCCGCCTCTCCTGCAACCTTAGGCTCCGGCCCGTCGGTCCGCGCCTCCCGATAGAGTTTGATGTCGACTTTCACCTCGATCTGTTGCAAGCCTAGGATGTGAGCCGCGCTTGGCGCCTGCGCTTCTTTGAGATTTGCCCGCGCGTTCTCGACGTAATTGAAGATCGCTAGCGGAACTTCCCCAGACCCCCCCGGCGCGCTCCCCCCTTCGCGGACTGTAAGCAGCCGATCAACGACTCGATTTTCTCTTGGGAGCTCCAGTAGGGGGTGAACTCCTCCTTGAATTCGTCCCAGGTTTGCAATCCCGCCGCGGACACCAAGTGCTTCTGCACCATGCGTTCCTTCTTGAACTGGCTTATCATATCGCCCCCCTCTTTTAGTGAGATCTCCTTGTCAATAATCGCGCGCAGATATGTGTCCACCTTGTCGAACTCCGCATCCCCCGCCAAGCCGCTCAAGTTAATCCAGAACGTCATACCCATGGATTTGGCATTGTGGAGAAACTGAGCTTCTTCCACCAAAATGCCCGCCCCTCTAGACGAGCCCGCTCCGTCCCCGCCTCCTCGTTGCACCTCGTCTTCCATCTGTAAGTAAAAAAAAACATTTTTAGCATGTCTTAAAATATAGAAAAGGATGCTTTGGGAGGGAAAACACTGTTTGAAGCAGAAGCAAAAAATAATTTACCTGTCGGTTGGAGGTGGCCTTTTTGCCAGCTTTCTTGGAGGGTCCGCTAGCGGGCGAAGATGAGGCCTTGCGCTTTTTGGTCTTCGAAGCCAAAGGGGTTTTCATGCCCTTCAGGTCAAATCTTCTGTAAGCCTACATGATGCTAACGCAGAGGTCCCACGTCTGCGGCCGGAAATTGGCAACGGTCCAGTGCATGAAGTATGTGTTGATAAAGCTGCCGAACACGGAATGCTTGGACATCGCTACTTGCTTCACATGCGTCTCCGCCGACGGGAGAAGGTGAGACATTACGAGGTACCAACTTGTGACCCAATCGAGGTGAGCGTCGATGTCATCGTTCAGCACCGTCACCGTCAGCTCTACCTCAGGGAGGTCTCCCTCAGGGTTCTCAGGGTTCAACGTCTCCCGCTTCTCGGTGTACTGGAATCCCTTGGGATATTTCACGGGATCCGGGATTGCAAATCCATGCTCTGATTCGTATGTCGCCATTTTTTCCACCAGCCCTCCGGCCTGGTACCGCCCAGGTTGATAAGGGATACCCCCTTCGGTGTCCTCGGGGACGCTGGCGACGAACTCGGAGATCAACGCTTCTCGGTAGAATGTGTACACGACCCCATGCTTTTCGAAAAGGGTCGAACGGAGCCCTTGCATGAACTGAGTGTTGTCTTTGCCTTTCTGCTTCTGATCGATCTGGTTCTGCATCTCGCCTAAGAACCGAATCATGTCAGGCGTGAGACCGATGTAGATCTTGCTCTCGAAGGACTGGAAAGCTACCTCCAACGGGATTTCCTCGTGACACTCGTCGGTGGCTTGATAACAGTGCTGGTGCCCAAAAACCTTGCCTCTATATTCTCCCTTCAGAGCTTTTTTCAGGGAGAATTCGGCACGGGTTTTGACATCGTCGATCGCAACGAGACCCGCATTGAAAGGGGCCCACGGGTTCTCCTTCCTGCCGGACTTGATCTCGTTCACCCAGCCCCTCTCTTGATCCCGGCAGGCCTCGTACCCCTTCGCGTGGTACAGGCATTCGATGGGGAGACGAAACACACTCCCTTGCTCCGCCGCCTCGTCTTTCGACATCGGATTCGGCCACCGGTGCTCCATCTCGATTTTCTTGCACAGCTCAGCTTTCTCCGCATAATCTTTACTGAATGCTCCACTTTCAGCTTAGCGTGCCACCCATGTGCGGCCTCCTCGGCTGCCTTCCTTGCCTCAGATGGGGTGGCCACTTGAGACATATCCACATTAGCGCCCGCTCCAGTATACACTCTGGAGCCACCAGGTCCTTGAAGGGCGCGTTGGGCAGCAAGCTCCACTGCCGTTCTCCTGGCAGCCTGGGACAAGACGAAACTGTTCATTAGCTAATGAACGCCTTCCGCCCCGGTTCAGGCTCAAGGCGCGCGTTTCGAGGCGGAAAGCGTTCATTAGCTAATGAACGCCTTCCGCCCCGGTTCAGGCTCAAGGCGCGCGTTTCGAGGCGGAAAGCGTTCATTAGCTAATGAACGCCTTCCGCCCCGGTACAGGCTCAAGGCGCGCGTTTCGAGGCGGAAAGCGTTCATTAGCTAATGAACGCCTTCCGCCCCGGTACAGGCTCAAGGCGCGCGTTTCGAGGCGGAAAGCGTTCATTAGCTAATGAACGCCTTCCGCCCCGGTACAGGCTCAAGGCGCGCGTTTCGAGGCGGAAAGCGTTCATTAGCTAATGAACGCCTTCCGCCCCGGTACAGGCTCAAGGCGCGCGTTTCGAGGCGGAAAGCGTTCATTAGCTAATGAACGCCTTCCGCCCCGGTACAGGCTCAAGGCGCGAAAGGGACGTACCGTAGCCTGTACAACAGGTATTTCGCCACCACTGCCGAGGTCATCATCACTGGCGCTGGCCTCTTGCTTTGCCAGAGAGGAGCTGTAATCGACGCTTTCCACGCCGCGTTTACATAGCTCGCTAGAAAGAATTCCTTGCTTTTTCCTTCTTGTTCTGCCCTACTTTTCAAACTTTGATAAGCCGAAAGCCGATTCGTGTGCCTTGGAAGGCTCAGGGCTTCCTCAAAGTTTGCGCTGTCCAGTTCGATTATAGTCAGCTTGTTGTTCCTAAGAATGACGAAATACAAAATTGGAGTCTGGCCTTCAATTATACTATACGCTACGCGTTTTCCCGATTGAAGGGTACCGTCTGTATTTACAGTCGTAGGGATGTTTTGGGGAAAATTGTAAAACATTTCTTCAGTCCTCCTCTTGCGGGTCATCTGAGTGGATTATCAACTGCAAGGTGTCTGCAGGACTGTCGGTTTGAAGCGTTCTAACAATGCTCCACTTCTTGCGGAGATAGTCTTGGAAAACATAAATCCCTCTCAGTGCTTGAAATGTTTCTGCTGTCGCCATACTGAAATGAGAGAAATTGGCTGCCAACTGTGAAAGGGGTGTGTGTGAAGGAACTTTGAAAAAGTGATGTAACTTTAGCAAAATATTGTAAGTCATTTCTGTCGGCTAAAAATGACATGTCAAATATCGATGACAATTTTTGTCAGAAATGACATTTGCTGTCGCTTCCTGATTCGGTCTGTTCAGATCAAGGATATGATTCGAAGATACTCTGGTGTCATTTGCGCTGAAATCGAGAATCGATCGATCCAAAAAGATAGAAATTCTCTGTTGACTCGCAAGTCCATATCATTTTCAGAACGTAATAAACGGTTTCATAAGCTAATGACGGCTAATTTTGACGAAAATATGTTTTCTATTCCTTTTGATGAGGGTTGCGAGATTATCTGCAAACCGTGCCCGATAATAGTTATTGAAGATTCTATGGAAATAGGGGCTGACTTCTTTGATCAGGAGCCAATTCCAAGCATAGCCCCGAGCGCAAACACGCAAATGGTCCTTTGGAACGCGCCTTTGACGTCTAGATCGGAAGTTAGCTCTAATTCTTCACGCGTTTCCGGGACACGCGCTTTGCGCGAAATTGACTTAAATGAGATAAAAAGCAGACTTGATACAGAATTTTCAGAGACAAGTTTAGATTTGCTTAATGGAGACACTCTTCGGTGTTTGATCGGTGAAGTAAACAAGCAGATTGTTGTGCGCAAACCGTACGAATCCGACATACGCAAGAACAAATATGAAGGCGTAATTAGTATCAAGCAGCGACGTTTGCAGGCTGACAGTATATCAATGGCAGAAACCATTAAGTGCAATTGCAAGTCGCACTGCTGTCTATCTTTCTCATCGACAGATATTAAGTCTTTTCGCGAAAACATTTTCAGCATGTCGCAAAAAGATAGGAAGGAATACTTCGTGAAGGACTTGCTAAAAAACAGCTTTCGATCTGAAGATAAATTCGACTTAAAATACTTTTTGGCCAAGAAGCAGGTATGTTTATTTTTGAACTCGTTCATTAGCTAATGAACGGCCTCTGGCCAAAGCGCGACTCACACATAGACACTTTGGCTGCGGGAACCGTTCATTAGCTAATGAACGGCCTCTGGCCAAAGCGCGACTCACACATAGACACTTTGGCTGCGGGAACCGTTCATTAGCTAATGAACGGCCTCTGGCCAAAGCGCGACTCACACATAGACACTTTGGCTGCGGGAACCGTTCATTAGCTAATGAACGGCCTCTGGCCAAAGCGCGACTCACACATAGACACTTTGGCTGCGGGAACCGTTCATTAGCTAATGAACGGCCTCTGGCCAAAGCGCGACTCACACATAGACACTTTGGCTGCGGGAACCGTTCATTAGCTAATGAACGGCCTCTGGCCAAAGCGCGACTCACACATAAACACTTTGGCTGCGGGAACCGTTCATTAGCTAATGAACGGCCTCTGGCCAAAGCGCGACTCACACATAGACACTTTGGCTGCGGGAACCGTTCATTAGCTAATGAACGGCCTCTGGCCAAAGCGCGACTCACACATAGACACTTTGGCTGCGGGAACCGTTCATTAGCTAATGAACGGCCTCTGGCCAAAGCGCGACTCACACATAGACACTTTGGCTGCGGGAACCGTTCATTAGCTAATGAACGGCCTCTGGCCAAAGCGCGACTCACACATAGACACTTTGGCTGCGGGAACCGTTCATTAGCTAATGAACGGCCTCTGGCCAAAGCGAAATTTTTCTTGGACCTTGTGATAGATTGTGTAATATTGTCCATCACAGGAATGTGGAATATTGTATGATAAATTTCTAAATTTACGATCTGTACACATTCGTGACATTGGTCGAGTTGGTACGGCGCTAGGCTATGAACCTCGCACTCGTGGGTTCGATTCCCACTGAGGGTATAGGTTGCGCAGATTTAAGGCGTGGTTGGAGAGTGCTGACGAGCATGCGACGGCCGTCCCGCCTGCAGACGTGCAGTGTTGGGGGTGTCTCCCAAGCGTCTTAGATCCAGCCAACCTATAAAAACCCTTATGCGTTTCCTTGGATAATTTGTTAATAATTTTTGAGTGACGGTGTCTTTTGTTTTGTAACAGGTGTGCTTTAAGTTCTACTATATGGCTTACGGCATCAGCTACGGGTATCTTCACGACTGTCGGACACGCGTGCTCGAGGGCCGACACACGTTTGTTCATGGATTGACGTACGAGGAGGACAACCACAAGATTTCCATGAAACCCGAGTCGGTCGTCGCATGGATCAAGAAATACGCCGACGAATACGGACAATCCCAACCTGACAAAGCCGAGATTCACCTTTCGGATGGTTTGACCATCGAAGAGCTGTGGGACGAGTACATCGAGGGCTTGCGTGAGAATGAGGAGAGCAAAAAGATCTCTCTCAGTTACTTCTACAAAGTATTTGACGAAGATTGCAGCTCTTGGCTCAAGATTCCATCGGTGAACCGATTTTCTCACTGCGATGTTTGCGCGTCCTTCAAGTTATTGAAGGAAGGCTTAACCAAATCTCAAAAAGGTGAAAATTCTTGAATAGCTTTGTGATGTGTTTATATGCTTATGTAATTTATTCACTGACCCGAATTTGTGTATCTTGCACAGCGCAATACAACGGGCCTCTCAACAAACATCATGCAATCGCACGAGCGGAGCGCCAGAAGTTCTACAAACATGGTCGTAAAGCGAATATGGCCAAGAGCATTGCCATGAACAAAACTTGGCATAAGTATGCCTCGGTGATCATCGATGGCATGACGCGGTGGACCACCCGACTGCCACACTTTCGACGTATCCCTTAACATCTGGACTCTAAGGACTTCCTTGACGTGCACAACATGGGGAGCATGATCGAGAACGTGGGCCGCTTCATGGATTTCAACTACGCCAACTTCAAGGACGATGCGAACTTCCTTGTCAACGTTTTGCACCGGGATATCCTCCGCATTCAAGAGCATCGACGCAACGGGGACGGGGAAAATTCATACCCGATGCCGGAAGTATTGTATGTACAGCTTGACAATGTGAGCACCAACAAGAGCAAGTTGATGTTGGCATACGCAGCTTGGCTGGTTCACACGGACGTCTTTCGCAAGGTGAAACTCAACTTTCTGTTGGTGGGACATACGCACGAGAACATTGACCAGATGTTTTCACGCTTCTCCGTGCGTCTACGACGCAAGCAAGCTTGGACGCTCGACGAGATGATAGAGGTCGCACAAGAATGCTTTACGGATGGTGTAACGTGCGAGCACACCGAGAAGATCTTCGACTTCAGCTCTTGGTTTGATGGTCACGTCATCGATTGCCACAATATTTTGGCACAGCAGGCTTTCAAGTTCAAGAAGAACGACCACGGCGAAGTGGGCATGCAGTACAAACAGTATTCCATTTCACCCAAATGGTTACCCGAGACTCCATTGCCAAAGCTTGTTTCTACACCCCCTGTCGCGGGGCCTGGATACATCAAGCCGATTCCTTTTACCGAAGAAGGCATCGAAAAGCTTGAGCATACCTTACAGGCGTTGAAGGACATTTTGGGCACAAAGCTCACGGACGTGCACGAAAGGTTTTGGCGCGAGGATGTCATCGAGAAACAGCGCCACCTAACTGCTGGTGGAGAATGTCAAGCGCCCGCGATACCCTTCCAGCATCCCGAGAAAATCCCATCGAGCGCAATGCCACCTTGGTTCGACTGATAGAGGCGCCCGCGTTGGCGATAGAAGCTGCCGGGGCTGCCGCCGTCCCCGCTATACCGGTGCGCATCCAACGCCGAATTGATCGAGCGCCGATAGAAGTGTACAACGGTAAACGGAAACACCAAGGTCGAGCCCAAAAGCGAGCAGAGCAGTACGTGGACAACGCCCAGTGGGAGGTCACCTACGGCCAGATGACAGTCGGCAGCTTTGCAGTGGCTCTCGCGGTGGAATCTGAAAACGACAAGTTCGCTTTCCGCGTACAACTGAAGCGAAGCGAATGGTCGGATCCGTTGTACTTGGTGAAGGTGGAGGCGCGCTATCCGTCAACTCAACAGCTGCTATATCGCTATTTCCAACCCAAAAGCACACCGACACCAAGAAGAAGCACCTCGGCAAGCAGCTTGCGAGTCACCCAGGAGCTTTCGCAGCGCCACCGGGGCACCGACCGTCTACCGAGACTTTCGATAAGAATGAAATAGTGCTGGCATGGAATGTGGATGCGAATGACCCCGAACGGAGTATACCGAACGAGCAATACGCGCAGATAGTCGTCGCTTTGCGTGCACAACAATCCAAACGCATGCGCAAGGACCTAGGTGACTTGAATGAATCGGATGATTCCGATGAAGACGAAGCTTTTGATAATTGCGTAGCGGTAGCGGTAGCACCTGAAGTGGACGCGTAAAGCAAGACGGAAAAAAAAACATGTAAATAATATGTGTATAACGTGTATATAGATTCTGAGTCAAAAGTTCTTTGTGTTTTCACTCCTCCTAGATTTCGAAAAAGTGCATTTGCCCTCAATTTTGTACCGTAAAAACCATTAAATCTAATGCACAACCTGCACTTGCATGTTCTTGACTGTTAAAATGCGGCTTTTTAATCCTATCATGAGGTAAATAATGCAATATCATTTTCACATGAGAATATCATTTTCATCGAATAGTGTGTTCGTCGGAGCAGTCATGACCAGCATCGTCATCAGCGCATCACTATTCAGTCAGCGCCAGCATCATCATCGGCGCATTTCTTTCCAGTCATCATCATCATCAGTCATATTAGTCATCATCAGCCATCATCAGCCATCCTTAGTCATCACCAGTCATATCAGTCATCATCAGCGCACACTCTTCAGCACTTTGTTCCACGTGACAGTGGAGCAACCACTCCTGAAGATTTCAGGACGACCGCGTGACAGTGGTCCCAACAGACAGCCGCGTGACAGTGGCCGAGAATTCCACGTGACAGTGGAACACCACTCCTGAAGATTTCAGGACGACCGCGTGCGTGACAGTGGTCCCAACAGCCAGCCGCGTGACAGTGGCCGAGAATTCCACGTGACAGTGGAACACCAC
>LGRX02015882.1:0-21370 GCA_001247695.2 Cymbomonas tetramitiformis | reverse complement strand
CATACAGCATACTGATCGCACATATGCGCAGTTATCATTCGCAATTGTACGAGATTCGACATATTGAGACGCGGATGAATAAATCATCATCAGAATATGATCCGTGCGAAAAATGGCATTTGTATCATATGCCGTTCATATTGCGACAGAGATGTGCTCATTATTCGCAGCGCGCACCATAGCGACTTTGATAATCACAATAAATCGCCTTCTGCACTGAACGATTACCTTGCAGTTTTTGATGACGAGATCAGTGTGCATGGTGTCATCAAAATATCGTCATTTCAAATAGTTGCAATAATCACTCGTCTGCGCGCATCATGATTATCCTTGACAGAATATGTACATACCTGCTGGAATTATCATGAACAGATGACGCATGATGACAGTATAATATGCAGCATGCCATACAAGTCTGTGATGCTTGCCGAGATAGTATTATCCATTCACTGTCAGATTCACATACAAGCTTGCAATCATGAGTGTGTACTATATGCTGTGTGAGTAGCTATACACACACACACACTCAGTATGACAGATAAGTGGATGCTCTGCAGCAATATCCTGGTGTGTACAATTATTTGGGTGTGCAGTGATTATAATACTTGCAGCACCACACACACGCACACACCACACACACACACACTTGCAGTATATACTAATCATTCAGTATATACTAAGTGCATGCAGCAGATGTACATTATAATACATGTGCATTATAATACTGAGCAACTATGTCATTGTGACATGTGCATACATTTATGCATTCAACTTGATCACGTTAGCAGCTGTCATGCATAAACCAGCTTGATCACGATAGCAGCTGGTATATATGATCTCATATAATAATGCATCAGACATTGCACAAAAGCATACCTGCTGTGCATGTAAACTATATTTGAACCCATATGGTGTAAGGTGCCTATTCAGTGGTCTTAACACAATAATTAGCTCAATATACTCTGACGCAGGATTTGGGATGAGTATATTTGTTCTATTGTGGATCACTGAAAGGAATGCTCACCGGAACTATATGTGAAATAAATCAAAGCAACTCATCACTGCAGATGAGATATGCAGGATTACAATCATTAACTAAGCTGATATACATCATGTTAGATACATTCTGTGATTGGTATACAGATCATCCTATATGATAGATCAACTTGGTATAGTGTAATGAATCAGTAATTACCTATATACAAGTGTGTGTAGTAGCACAATTCCACACACAAACACATAATGTACACAATCAGAAAGTACATGTACATAAGTCACTGCATACACAAGTCACTGCAACTTATGTATCATTAAGTATAATGACATTACACTGATTCACAAGTGTAATAATTAAGTCACTGACATTACTATGTAAGTTGACAATGCACTGACTCGAAAGTGTAATGATCAAGAATCATATCAACACATAATACATAGTACCATCCAGCTTGATCACGATAGCAGCTGGATGTCAAGTGATGGCGATAGATATGGGACAGAATCAACCAACATGCTGTAGGGCTGGATGGAGAAATCTCCAGACCCGAAGGCATTATACAATGCTCAAATAAGCAGCTGGTCACTGTTGAGCATTGTCCATTCGTCTCACATATCATCGCTGGAGCAACAACAACAACTACAATGCATTATGACAATTGATTCAGAATTGATCAGTTCAAATTGCATGTACACTCTCAGATCAGTAACTATATATTGAACTGATAGAGGTTGTTGTGGACATTACACACACACACTGTTGTGTTGTGTGAGACTGCTTAGATATATTTATCAAGCTATGTCCAAATCTACTTGGAAACTAAAGATATCATGTTGACACTCTTTCAGTAAGTAGATAATAGGTTCTGACAAGTTATCACTTAAGTTATCATACTTAAAGTTGATATTCCTAAAATAAATCTTGGTCCATTTTCCATGGGTTTAAATCAGCAAAACCCATATGTGTGTGCAATCACACATACTGACCATCAGATATCTTCACTAAAAAAGCCATGAAAAATGTCATGTGCAAAAGTTAGATAAGTTACGTGAGTTCTGTAGCATGCACATTACACAACCACTGATATATATGTACTATAGTACATATATAAGTGGCCAAAAAGGTGGAAAATGGGTAAAAATCGTTGGCGATAAATTTCAAAACTGAAATTCCGACTCCATTTTTTCACGAATTATGATTTTATACCTATTAAGGTATCTGAAAAACATAATGTGCATAGTCATATCTCGTGTAACACCCTAAATATCAGGTGTGTAACACCTAGGGGTATACATAGTTGCTGTACAAAATACGTGAAAAACTCACACGTATGATTTGAAAATGAAAATTTGGGTTTCATTTTTTTCGTTACCCTATTTTATTAGCTATTGAAAAATATGCTCAAAATAGTACAGCACCTGTAACGCCCTAATATTATATATATTCACGTGTACAGTTACAGGGGTGTAACATACCTCCTAAAAACCACGTGATACACAGTGAAAAATTAAATGCAGTTTTGCTTCAATTTCTTTGAAAAATGTTCATACTGCTTTAATTTAACATATTTTAGGGTTACTGATGACAAGTAACACCCTAATATCACTGTGGGAGATAAGGGTCACTGTAACACTATATACCCTGAAATGCCACCTATATAATAGGAAACACTTTGTGTTTGGCATTATGTCATGCTGAAATCAGCACAGTCATGACAATATATCGGGCAACAACCCAAGAACTGTCGGGCAACAACCCAAAAACTGTAGGGCGACAACCCAAGGACTGTAGGGCAGCAACCCTAAAACTGTATAAGCTGCTTCCTATAAGGACTGCATGCTACATTATGAGGTATAAAGGCAACTGACAACTGCCTGTGTGTTCACACTTCCTTAAGGAGGGAAGAAGGTGGAACCATATATACATACATCACCTCATTATATAATGTACAGACATAATATACACACATATTCATTTTATATTCCGATCTGGTGATTTCTGATGGATTGCTTTTGATAAAACCACTGCATCCACAAGTAACGTTGAAATCTGTACAACGTTAAAACCCACCGTCACTAACAAAGTGTAAATTCGGATGGGAAACTACATCCCAATGACTATAAGTTGACTATTGCTCAGCATTTACATCCTCGAGTAAGTGCGGAATGCTGAACTATATATATAACATATAACCTGATACCATGCTTAATTGCATATCCTGGATCAGAAGATGATAGTTATATAATGTATATATATATATCCCACCTGATACACTTTGGCACTATAGCCGTACATAAGAGTGGGAAGGACAGGTGCATCGCTGTAGGACTGGTTGATATAGTCCCAGTACTGAAGGCAGAATATGGCACCCGAATAACAGCTGATAACTGTTGGTGACCACCATGCAAAACCTTCCAAGCGTAACTCCTTTGTCCTAAGATGCAAGTGAATTGTTCATAATATGTTGACATCACATAAAAGCATTCTGAGGAAACCCCTATATATTCATATGAGTGGTCATCACTACAAATGACATGGGTTTCGAATCATCGAAATGAGTATAACTCCGATGAATTCATTAGTACAGAACAGCTGCTGAGATTATTCCTCCGGCTGGATTGCAATCATTCACAATCCCTGTACATCCCGGTGACATATTTTGCACTGGACTGATCACCACATTTGGTATAATCTGTGATATATAAATCATCGGGAAAGCGTTGCAATCAGTACAATGCTGTCTAAACTCACACAGATGAGTAATAGATTTTCTCAGATGTAATAAATTGAGGCACAATGTGACCTACGCTAAAATCGCGTATGCTCGGGCACTGTATTGTGACCTGCGCTAAGATCGCGTATGCATGGACACAATATGACTCGTGCCGATGACGTGGACACAATTCATACAACCTCCGATACAAGCGGACAAGGTTGACTGCCACGACATCACATCTGAAATCAATAAATCACTCAGAGAGAAGGTGTTGACATCAGTACAACACCATTATACATATAGTCATGAGGAGTTTAAAGAAGACACAGTCCCTCCGATATTGACAAACATGGTACACATATTACCATGCTCTCTGATCATATATTTGATATCCCACAGCATACGATGATGGTAATAACAAACCACTTCGCCGCTGGAGGGTAGTGTTGTATTTTATACAACACATGCATCGGCAGTATATGACCCACGCTGATGACGTGGATTCGGGCTGCATCCCAAGAACTGTAATGCACCTTCGGTGCAATGGGCTGCAACCCGAGAACTGCTATCCAGCTTCATAGTAAGCTTCCACGTCATCACATAGAGGTCGGACCTCTGTTGTATTTAAACGGCGCTTGACAACCGCCTAGCAATACACTTCCTTGAGGGGGGAAGATGATAAGCTAAAAATACAACTAAAACCCAAATAAATAATAAAGACAAATAATAAAACAAATAGGTTATGCAGAAGACGTCCAGAAGATATCTTCTGGATTTCTTCCCCGAAGGTCTTCCGGACGTCTTCTGGAACCCAGAAGATGGTAGACATTAGAAGACGCGCCGAAGACGTCTCCTGGATGTCTTCAGGATGTCTTCTGGACCCCATAAGACGTCCAGAAGACGTCTCAGAAGACGTTCAGAAGACGCGTCTTCTGATTTTCCCAGAATGTAGGGATAGACGGTCCGAGAAAGTTAGTAGTTGGTCACCATCGAGCGCCGCGCTCGCGCGCTCGATCGATCGATATCGATCGCGGGTATTTTCTCCGATATCGACGGGTCATGTTTTAGAACACTGAACATGTAGATAATATGATTATGCACGATTTGTATTATTGGCATAGCGGTTTTAAAATACTATTCTCCAGAATAGTAAATGGCTGTTTACTCTTCTCCAGAATAGCAAGGACGAATGGAGAATAAAGCGCGAGGCACAAGCATATCATATCGTGCAAGGTAAGGCCATTCGAGGAAAGGTATACCATCTGGATGAAAGGAGAACATTATCCACGCACGGAAAAATTTGCTCCCGAGGAGGGTGGGTCAACCTTAACCGCTCCCATAGGCGTTGGAGCGTGCTGCTAGGGGGGTGGTGCAGAGCCCCCTAGGCGTTGGGGCTTGCAAGCGGGGCGGGGCGTTGCGAGTTGCGCTAGGAGGGGGATTCCATGTCCTATCCCCCTCCCCCCCCCCCCACACACCCCTCCTCAAAGAGTTTAATTCGTGTTGATAACGGCCTGTTTTCATGACTAATCACGTAGTCGCGATTACGCCAACTGCCGATTTAGCCCAGTTACATTACAATCAAGTCATGACTACACCGCCGATCACCAATTTAATCAAGTCATGATTGCTCCGCCTCCTAATCTAATCCAATCAAGTAATTATATCCATAAAGAGCCCTGGTCCACATTCATACGGCGGCATAACAAGAATGCAATACTCGCGTGGATCACCGACATGCTTCGTGGTTCCTGAGCACTGCGATGCCAGGATTCCGCTGAGAGCAGTTTTGAAGATTTCCGTCTTCGAATCAATTGAGGGCTTTGAGTTGCCAACCCAATTCAATGTGGGGGTTCGATTTCCCAAACGGATTCGATTGCCTGCGTTTTGAAATCCCACACCAATTCGATAGGACGTAGGCTTCGATAAGTCAAACAAATTCGATTACCTTTGCACGATTTCTAAACCGACTCGATATTGCCGATAGTTGTAATTATTTCGATTATCGAATAATCGGCCAAACCGATACCCAGCCCGTTATTCTTAGCTGAGCCGCGTTTGCGTGACGCAAAAGACGCCCTCCTTCAAATCCAAGTGCTGCGCGACGTAAACCAGCCCCCACTGAACTTTCGGCTTCACATTCCTCTGAACGTCTGAAGCCTCGGGCGATTCAACACGCGCTCCACGCGTTGCCGTAGCACGTACGCCTCGCCTGCTCGCGCTGCTTGCCAACAGCAAAAAAACGTCCATATGTACGGGAGGACTCTCTCTCCACGAGGTCCCGCCGCGCGTCTGCTGTGCTGCGCCCCCAACACGACGTCGACGTACTTCCCATCGCCGATGTGTCATCATCGCCACTTCGCCACGCACGCAATGCTCGATCTCTCGTCGGTGCCTGTGTACGTAGACACTCCACCAGAACCTTCCGATGAACTTCACTACTACAATCCAGCGGCGAATAATTCCAGCCAAAGGGAAGCGCGTTGCAGCGAGTGGTACAGCTTGCCCTGAACGTCGAATTGCATGTACTTCTGGAATAAGTTCGGGTAGTCAATTCTCGCGCAGTGGTACTCGTCATTGTTATCGAAGGAGAAGCACCAGTTGTTCTGCTTCGCAAGGCGGCATAGCATATCTTGACTTGCGACAGAAGGCGTTGATCCATCGGAAGCCGTGCACAATGCGCCACGGGTATGAGCCTGGTTTGACAAAAAATGAACGTACAGTAATCACTCACCTTTAAGGAAACTCGACGTTAAGGAAACAGCCAGCGTTTCGAGGGGGGGGAGGGGGGTACTACCCAACTCGAAGAGAAAAGCTGGCTGGATTTTCCGACTTATGAGATGGCCTGAAATAAGGAAAATGGCCGCTGGCTGCCTAGCTGGAGAGGCATTTCTTAAAACTAAGAAAATTTTGCTGGGAAAATTGGCAAATATGGTATATTTGATGGTATTTTCATGATTATATTTTGCACAAAACTTGTCTTTTAGTTCCTGATAGTCTGTTTCAGAGATAATGTCGTCATACAAATCTTGCCTTAATCTCTTTAAGCTGCGCACGGCTCTAAGGGTCCATTTTCTCGGAAAATGCACACCTTCAGAAAACGGGCTGGCTAGGGAAGGTGTCCACGTGGATGGTCATGGATTTCGCTGGCTGACTCACGAGATCGCGGTCCACTATCCATAGCGTTCTCATAGGAGGGGGTACCCAACTCGATGAGAAAAGCTGGCTGACCTGGAGTCTACAGTTTTCTTAACGGTGAGTGATTACTGTACTCGCGTTTCTCGGCCTTCGCCCATGCCTCATTGGTCAAGTGTCGGTGCGCCTCCTTCGTTCGTCTCCACGGTCAAGTCTGCTGATCCGCTGACGGATGCTGAGTAACTAGTTGCCAAAGTTGTCACCCGGCGTCAACCTTGCTGTCGGGCGAGAAACGTGGGGTCGTCGCGCAAGAATCTTTCTCGTGGGCCCACGCGGGGCAAAATCGCGTGTCGACCTCCCATTATCACGCCCCCCTTCCGCTTTCTCCCTCCATACACGCCCCATCCCCCCCTGTGCGCTTTTGCACTCTCCTCGCGCTGGCCTCGCGTGAGCGCAGATTTGAGTGTTACACGGGCCGTTGCAGTTGGCGACACGAAAACTGCTGTTTTTCGCTGCCTTTTTCCCTGGGGGAAAATACTTAGCATCAGAGCATGCTGCTCGCTGAGTGACACGAGTACAGATGAGTACTCAGGCATACAGTCAACGAACAGTGTCACAGTGACACGAGTGACACTCGCGTCTGCTCGCGTCAATTGTTATGTTATCTCGCCCTCACTTGTCACTCGCGTGGTGCCGCGAGTTGACGCGCATCACACTGTGGGCTACACTTTGGGTTGTCGCGCGTGTCACTGTGTCACATATTCAGCATGCAATAATCAAAGTATTCTAGTTACCATGAATTCCGCGAGTCGCTCAAACTCTTACATATGTAACAAATGGCACCCATGTTTGTTGTTAGTTACAAATAAATGTAAATGCTTGGTGCATGACGATGTACTATTGCAATGCCATACTTCTTGATTTATCTCACATGAGTATTCATGATGGTCATCGGCGGCAAATTATCGTGTAAACATTGATGCATATGCACACATACAACACTTCATAAATGTGCATCGTACAAATGGAATATTCCTTGTTTTAGCATGATCGTTAATTATTTCATTAAGGAATCGATGGTTTTTTCAAAAGGAATATTCTTTTTTTTCGGAGCGGCTCCGCTACGCTCGCCCCGCCGGTTGCCATCGGCGTTGCCAACTAATACAACTACTGTAGGTGCTGAGATCTGTGCTTCAGGCAGCCCTGACAGGCATGCCCTTGACCCTAGACTCTAGTGTGTCCGTACAGACCGTAGTGACTTAGCCGTAGTAGTAGGAATACAGTATAGTGCGTGACCGACCGACCGATTGGGTTTAGGTTTTAAGTTATCTCACACTAATTATCATAACACTGTTTACACTGACTCAAGTGAACGGTGCACTGCATTCTGACTCACCAGGCGATATATCGGTTGGATATATCTCTTTAACAGATCCCCTAACCGACGACACGCCGTGGTCGAACCCGTCCGAGCCCTTTTCGCGTCCGAGTCCAGGCTGATTCGGCGGGGTTCTCGGGTTTGAGAAAGGGGGGGATGTGACTCTTCCTTAATTTGAGCCTCCACCTCCGCGCCGTGTTCGCAACGTTCTCTTCCTGGGATGAAACGGCCACCAACCGCGTTTGCTGTAATGATTATCACCGTGCATCCAACCACTAGTTGTCTTTGGCTCCGCCACGAAGTTGTCGGAATTGTTGTAGATTTTATCATATCCATGTACGCTAGTTTTATCCTCAGCGCCTCCGAGAACCGCCGTGAGCGGACGCATCACCGTCCACGCTCGCGAGACGCGGCTGAACCATTAAATATTGGTTAGCCACCAACGTGTACGCTCCCATCACAGTGTTGTGAGTTCGTACACGCACTCGCTGCGTGATCTCTTGTGTCGAGACGTGCAGCTTGTCCTAATTCTCCAACATTTCGAGTGTGTCGTCAGAGAACGGTACCGCATTGTAGAGGTACGCGAGTGCGGGCGCCATTGCAAGTTGTTCGAACTTCAACGAGGATCGAGTACGGTATACGTGTTGAGGCTGTCAAAAGTCTTGTCGCAGTACATATCGTAGAGCTGTGGCATCCGTGTTTCCACAATCGCGGGGCTGGGCGGGCCGGTACCGGATACGGTCACTGTAGGGGCAGTATGCGAGCTTCTGTCCTCGCTCGCGCCCGGCCGCCACCTCCTTTCCCCCGGTCGTCACAAGCTGCGGACGTCCCCACAGCTTCCACCTTTGCCTCCTTCAAGTCGAGCTGCTGAAATTGTTCAATTATAATTTTCAGCACTGCACTCTGTTGTTCTAATTGATGATGGTATTGTTGTTGCTGCAACACCATGTTCGGCTTTATCCAATCTTGTTCGGAGAACTCCTGATTGGGCGATTCATTTTTGCCTGAACCCGGTGGATCGGCCCCCGCTTTCTACGGCTGGTTGTCTTTAGCTTCAAACATCACTTGCTGTCTGAATACCTTCGATCTTGGGAATCGTTGAAATATTTTGAGTGTGCCCAAACAAGAACAAATTCGTATCCCACAATGTCCTTTCACTATAAAGTGCAGCCTGGCCCAAAGCAGGGCCGGGATATTAATATACTCAGGGCCCAAAGGGCGTGGTTTTTTCTTTTCTACAAAGTGCAAAAGAACAGAGCTGAGTCTATGTCTGTTCGGTCTCCTGCTTGTAGTTTGTGACTGGAAGTCAGCTACTCTCGGAAGGTTCGAAGAGTCGCTGTCTTAGATACGCTGCGCGGCTCGGGTTTGTCGGACAATATTTTTGAAATCACTGAAATTCCGCGGGCTCCAATTTAAATATGTTTCTTCTTATCTCGCAGGCAAACGAATATGTTAATGTTTATGTGCTTCTCGTTGAGAATACACTTTATCAAGTTGCTGCAGGCTATCGCATGATGTCAAATGCAGAAATACAGGCGACTTTTTGTGTCCTCGCAATAGAATTTCACTCATTTACTTCAACTCAGCTTGCAGATTGGCAAGTTTTGTGACTGCAACACACAAGCTATTACCACAAATACTATTTTGTGAAGATCGTGAATTCGGTTGAAACTGCAGCCGAGAGAATTGCTTGTGGCGATCGGTGCAAGGCGTTGAAAAGATGCACCGCAACCTTTGGACAGTAGGCTTAGTACATGTCATCCAGTGCAGAATGTATCGATCAAAAGTTGCTCGCAGCGTGTGCAAGCTGTTTCCAAACGAACTTCCTTCCAGGACGGCACTACAGCTCAGCGGATTGTGTGGATAGCTCAGCGGGTGGTGGGGGCGCACTTGGCTCTTTTTTCTTTTGCACGCGAAATGATACCTTTTGGGACGCAGCGGAGTCTGCAGAGGGTGCTCCTTGAGCAGGTCTCGTTTGTGCACCTGCCTCTGCTTCCGCTGTCCCACAATCCATGTTGGTATCTCCCCCGGCCCCTGCTGCTCCTGCTGCTCCTGCCACCCCTGCTGCCGCGGCAGGTGTTGGTAGCAACACCTGCGCAGCCAGGAACCGCATCATCGCAGGCCCTAAAATATACTCTGGAATACTCGGTGCGAAGGGCCCCACAAATATCACAGTCGAGCATAAGAATTAAGGCCAGCGGCTGGAATGGAACGCATATGCGCCCTGTAACTAAGTGCTGAGCGGTTGTACAAACGGAGCAAAGGTGCGAAAAGCCAACGTAGAACTGCGGACACAAACCTATGTCACGCGCAAGTGCAATATGCGGAACAGCGATGATCCATTTAGATCTGGATTTCCGAAGAAACTATAGGAGAGGCTTCTTCAAATCAACTTCATGTGCCCAACCTAGTCCTCGGTGAACTTGGAAGCAAGAAGAAACCCAAAAGAAGCTTCTCCCTCGGGAAACTTCCTCTCGTCCGCAGCAGATCTATTCAAAACTGTTCCTGGCGTTCCATGCGGTTCCCAGACTATTGCGACTCTGAGAACATCAGGGAAATGTGTTGCACCGCTTGTATGCTATGGACTCACAGAGCTTGCATCGCGCGTCACTCACACAGCGCCGGAAGTGAACGTGGCGAAACCCTAAAAGAGCACTAGCCCTTCAAATAAGTACTGCTTGCAACGTTTTGGAGTGTTCTTGAGTAAATACGCGAACAGAAGCGGTAATTGGTGGGGGATATCGAAAGGATAGCAAAAAGCGCGAGCAAAGAGCTTCGATAAGCACGGTGTCACCTGCCACCCCGGCGTGGTGAGTGTTTGCTCCTCCGGCGGGAGATGCATCCCGGGCCGTCCTGTGAATGAAAAGTGACGGAGTGATGAGAAAAACCTTTCAGTGCACGAGGACAAAGCTGTGCAGCCATCGCCTTCGTGCGTACGCGTGATCGGCCAGGGTTCGAGCAACCACGGCGAGCGCTAGAGCGCAAGCTATGGAGCTCAAGACTGGAGCCTACCAAGAGATCCCTCGGCAGAAACGAGCAGCAAGAAGGACCACCCCAGCGGCCAAGGTTGCGCGAAGGCATGCGCCTTAAGTGAAACTGACCTGAGATCGGTTTCAAGGGTACGGCGTTTAAGGTGTGTGAGAGTTGTTGCAGAACCTGCGGGCACGGGTATGCCTAAGCACTTACGAACTTTCAAGATCTGGTAAAGTAGCAGTGCGACTCGATCGATGCGTTTCATAGCGTTCCAATCCCTCGAAGCTGTTCGTCCATCAGCAGCCTCCGTGCTTTCCAGCGAACGCCACGGAGGATGCGCGTGCTAAGTGGGGGGAAGTATGGGCGTCGTTGTACTACATCTCGTAGAAACAGCGACTTCCGTTCCAATAAGTTTCTCCTATTTCTTGCATGTTCAACTCCATGCTGGTGACAGGGATGCTAGCTTTGTGTATGCAGTCGGCAGGCAAGGGCGAGTTATTGCGTCGAAACACAGCGTTATACCTCCCGAGGTGGAGGAGAAGTGAACGTCGAATTAACATAAGCCCGTTCTGCAAGTCGTACGTCCTGGACATCAATGCTAGATTTTCCAGCATACTCGGAATATGCCTGGGCAACCCACAATCGCTTCAGAGCGAATACCGCCGTGGGCTGGACACATCAGCCCGTGGGACGGAAGCGTATCTCGCGATAATGACCAGCGGTTGGAGAATTTTCAAGGCTGATCCGCAATGCTGGTGCCCTAACAAAGAAATCGCGAAGAGAAGGAAGCGGGTGTTGCTTGAGAGGAATTAACCTGCGACTCTTCAAGTACCTCCGAAACATATCCTGCGAAACGTCCCGACAATGCACAGCTGTCAAAACGGAAACCTGGTGGTCATCGAACTGACTCCGATGATATAAGACAGTAAGTCAAGTGTGGTGGGTTAGACATGTACTCACGATACATATACTCGAGCAGTTGGTTCAAAACTCGAGGTTCCCACTGCTGAACTCCCTGCGGAAACTCGTCACGCGGTTAAAATCCAAAGTGACATCATCGTTTTCGCTGCTCACTCGAAATAAGTGCAGAAATCACTTCGCAACGTCCTTTTGCAACGCCCTATTCCCTTGCAGAAAACAAACGCCTCACCATGGATCGGAGAATATTCTCGATTACTTTAATGTCTCGTGGAACTTCTGAAGACTCGCCTGCACTCGCCATGTAACCTGCACTGTTGAGGAGCTTATTGCCCCTCTAGAAATGTTTTATTACACAGCGCACGCTCCAAAAAAATCGGAATACCAACTGCGGACAACCAACGTGGAGTCTCTGGTCTTCCGTTTTGCCTCCAACGCAAGTGCAAACGAAAGAGAAGGATTTATATGCAAGGGGAATAGAAATAAGGGACAGGCGAGGGTACAAACGCTCATATGAAATTTTGACGTGCTCAGATGCAACGGTGCCGCGGGATCGAAAATTCAGGGTTTCGGCGTCAGGGTATGAATTTTCCCGGCCGCAAAAATTAAAATTTGCGCTCGGAGTCTTTCCAGACCTACTAGTATGCGTCTAAGGAAGCATACTGGTGGGTCTGTGCTGTTCAGTTGTTGTTTATTAACAACAATTGACGTAAATCTTAGAATTGCGTGTGATTTGGCTCGCTCAACCCTCCGAACGCTCAATCGAGCATCCGCTATACCCCGCTCGCTCGCGGGGTATATCGGATGATGGCAATCGATGCGCAAGAGTCTCGGCATTCCAAAACGGTGAGTTGTAATGACACGGTAATGTTGTTAGCGAGGCGAAAGTTATCGCTACGAATCTGTTGACGAATCCCCTTTTGCTAGAAAACACATACCCCGCAACCGGGCGCAAGTAGCCCGCGGCTTGCGGGGATTCTCAAAATGTGGAGAATGCGTTACAAGGCACGGCGGTATCGCGATATCTCCGATATATGATACGATATCGATATATTGGCGATATCGGTATCAGTCGACAACCTGTTTACGACCTATCGGAATATCAATATTTGTCGACAACTTTTCAGCACATATTAGTATATGTCGACAACTCCGAAGCACATCGTATCAATATCTGTCGACAACTCAGAAGCGGGTATTACTATCTGTCGACATATGAGATGTGACGAGCACATTTGTGATATCGATATCGATCGGTGATATCGATATCGGAAAGGATTAATGCAGTGCGGACTTCGCGAACTGCACAAACGCGATCCGGCAAATTGACTTAGGGGGATTTCCTCGCTACAAGCATTTCGCCTTCAAGTATTTGACTCGTCGGGCGAGAGGTAAGCTAGCACCCCTCATCATATTCGTGTAAGCATTGCAAAAAAACTTTGATCGGTTCGTTAGTTAGTGCGTATATTCTTGCAAGCCCGCTTGATTTGTCATCGCGGGTCGGTGCGTGTGGAGCGTGCTTTCAGCGCCCGTGATGGTCCCATGCACTCTGACTTGCGCGCGAGTGCTTGAGTGAGGGCACCACATAGCACGCTATGATGGCGGCCATGAACTAGGCTAGCTAAAGCATACATCCCAAATATGGCGTTTGCCTAGCTAAGAGAGGCTAGAGGAACCCAAAACCAAAACAGCCTAAGACTTATGCTCACTCAATGCTCCTCAAACTTTGCATAGATGCCAAGGATGCAAACGTGAAATATATACGATACGTTCGATATGGTTGGGTTTCATCCCAAGCAAGGTTGGCATACGCCAACCTCGACTTCCACATCTCAAGAGTGCGCGTCCCTCCTCGCCATCGGATACCTGCGACATGACATGCTCACGCATAGTATCGTAAGTTTACACATCATGATAAGCGAACTGAAAAATAAAAGTAGCCGAGCACTTTGGAAATCCTTGCGTGTATCACAACAGTCACAAGAACACCGTTCGCCCCATGAGGCGGAGGAACGTTGATGAAATTGCGTAGCTGTCTGTGAAGAATTTAAGCATGCAATTGCGGATTGGGATGGGTCAACGAAGAACGAGTAACAGTAAGTAGTCACGCACTAAGTGGGCCCGTACGTACTACGGCGTATGATACGGCAAGGGTCGCATACGGCGTATCCTACGTATGATGCGGCCGTTTCCGCGCCCATACGGGAAATTCCCAGTGCCCCCCTCCGGGCCCCCTAGCATACCCCTACGTTTCTAGACGCGTGCAATACATCGTATTGAACACATATTGCAGGCATATTGCACGCGTATTGACAATACATGTTCAATACAATACAAAATGTTACAATATGTGTGCAATATGCCTGCAAGCGCTCCAACATATGTTCAACATAGTATTGCAGTGAGCCCTCATGTATTGGAGACATATTGAAGTTTTGATGCAGAGAGTTATTTCAATATGCCTTCAACATATGTGTAGTATAGGGTTGGAGACATGCACCATGCATGTCGCAGACAATATGAAGGCATGTTGCAGGCATGTTGCCCACATATTGTATACATATTGTAAGTCAACATTCAATATGTTGGATACATACTGCGGACCTATTGCATACGTATTGAACATGTAAATTCAATATGTTGTATATATATTGCGGACCTATTGCATATGTATTGAAACGGAACATTCAGTATGTTGGATACATACTGCGGACCTATTGCATACGTATTGAACATGCAAATTCAATATGTTGTATATATATTGCGGACCTATTGCATATGTATTGAAACGGAACATTCAGTATGTTGGATACATACTGCGGACCTATTGCATACGTATTGAACATGCAAATTCAATATGTTGTATATATATTGCGGACCTATTGCATATGTATTCAAACGGAACATTCAGTATGTTGGATACATACTGCGGACCTATTGCATACGTATTGATTATACAAATTCAACATGTTGTATATATATTGTGGACATATTGCATATGTATTGAAATAAACGTTGCCTATGTTGGATATATGCTATAGACCTATAGCATACATATTGCACATTTGCAACATGCAGTGTGTTCACTATGTATCCACTATGCGTATGCTATGCGAGATAAACAAAATAAGAATAGTAGGGAACACTCGAGCATCTTTACTACGATTAACATGTATCTAGCTAGGCACAAAGGAATACGAATGGGACTATCAAATTTTATCATACCAATACACAAAATAATGTTCTACTCGTGCACTTTCTATTTACAAGATGCCAACCTAAAATCAATGTATTCATCTAGAACGCTTGACGGGATGCTTGAAGTTGACGTTGTACTCGAGGCGGTCGATTTTCTCCATCTCGCTTTGCTCCAAAACAACCGATCTAAAATGGAAAGTAAAGAGCCAACACTTAGTAAAAAAGCGGAAATGCACAAAAGAATATTCTATTGAAAACATAAAGGACTTATCAACCTAGAATGTTTGAAGGGATGCTTGAAGTTGACGTTGTACTCGAGGCGGTCGATTTCCTCCATTTCGCCCTCCTCGAAAACAGCCAATCTGAAAAGGAAAGTAAAGAGCCAACACTTAGTAAAAAGCGGAAAAGCACAAAATAAACCTTTATTGAAAACATAATTAACAACCGAGCAACCTCAAATAAATGCGAATAAGAACGCGAGATGAAAACCTAATATGACTTCGCCACGCGAACGTTTTCAGCGGATCTGAAAAACGAAACCAACCAACTAACGTTTAGTAAAGAAGAAAGAAATTAGCAATCGTCAACGAAAGAAGCAAAGGAAAGTAACAGGGGGATGTGGAGTGAGTTGGATTTGAACCAACTATTTCGAGTGCAAAGGACTCGCGGGAATTTCCCGTTCACTCCTAGTCAAAGTTTCAAGCATGCCAAATATGAGCGCGCGAAGCACACACACAATAATACACACGCATAACCAAAACATGCACTGCAAACCAGTGCCATATTGCAACCTGTGAGAATTTAAAATATCACAGCACGCAACTCACTGGCGAGGCTGCTGCAACACTGCTGACGGCGAACTGTGAAGAGTGCAATAACGTGAGTTTGAACTTTACCGTTCAGAAAAATCGAAGTGCTCAAAAACTTTCCCTGCCGTTCAGAAGTCACATCGGATCGACTCGGCATGCGAGCACGATCGACGATGACGACGATGATGACGATGCGATGTCTCAGACTCTCAGTGACATTGCATCCGAGATAATCGACTTATCGAGTTTGAATTATTAGTATGACTACAACGCATATGTAATCAATTCCATCGTAATGGTCTAGTGGTTGGCCGCCGCTCTCACATGCCTGAGGTGATGGGTTCGAGTCCCACTGAAGGTTTTTTCCGATCCATATTTGGGGTCATTTCGGGGGGGACTTCTTGAGCATTTTGGGGGTACTTCTTTGTCCATTACCCCCCGGTACACAACGATGTACCCAAGGCTCTTGGGTACATCGATATGTACCCAAGCTTTTCTTCATATTTAAGGGATGAGAATATTCGCATTTGAGCTGGGAACGACATATATGGACCCCGACTCGGTGGTCAACCCGCTGATATGCGACATGGGTCTCGAGGATTGGCCAATATATCGCTATAAGCGCCACAATACGCCCTAAGTGCCAACTTTTCAAAAAAAAAACATTTGTTTTTTAAACAGTTTCCCCTCTTCGTTTCCAAGCTGTTTTCAAAGTGCATTTGGCAGTCTCCTTCGCGTCTGAAGTACATATTTTATTATATTCTAGGCATACTACCGATACCTTTGGCCAGTTTTGGCAGGAGCGCCCCCCCATTTCGTCCCTGCCCTGCCCGTCTATCCGAAGTTCATATTGACCTCGCGGGTTTCACGCCATGTCACAGTCGACAGCTCGCAAAGAAGTGGGCGCCTTGCTCGCGGGTTTACCTTGCTCGTGGCGTAATACATGCAAATAATTCGATCGAACGTATTTAAAAAGGTTGCAAAAGCACGACGATACACACCCTGTGCACTCGGATATATCTCGAATGATGTGTAATAAGAAACCCTATGAAAATCACTGCGAGCATCAATATTTATGACATGCGATCCTGATATAGGCATACGCTCACATGAGAGTAGGCAATACATTTGAAAGTTGTGGTGTCTACCATTCATAATATATCGACTTCGATGTATACTTAAACTATAAAACACGGTAGTTTGGTCGAGATCGGCCATCGCAGGGTCCATACAGGTCAGCAAAGTCGATGTACCCAAGCGATGTACCCAAGATTTTGGCCTCTCGAAAAACACAATAAATCTGAAAATGGGCGTCCCGAAAGGCTCCACCTAACCATGATAATCACCCAAAATACCTAAAGTGAGTGTTTGTGTACCTCAAGGGAGGTCTTATGGACAACATATTTTAGTAATATGGTCACCGGATCCGTATCGAGCACCCACATCACGTGTGTGCGTAGGTGACCTTGGGTACATCGATGTGTACCCAAGAAAGGGTAATGGACATCTTGAGTTACGATTTCGGCCGTTCGATTCACGAACGAGGGGTGCAGATTCTCCTAAAACTTAAAATTCCAAAATTGTTTCCCCGAAAATCCTTCGATCTGTTCAATACTACTTCAATACGGGAGGGCTCACTCCAATACGTTAGCGATTTCAGGCGTATTGAAATGGCGTATTCGACGAAACGTCGCGACGGTTCGTCGAAAAGCTGACCTGGCACTTTTTCAATACATCTCCAATACGCCATTTCAATACGCCTGAAATCGCTAACGTATTGGAGGTGAGCCCTCCCGTATTGAAGTAGTATTGAACAGATTCTCCTCTAAAAAGTTTTTTTAAATTTTTGTAAAGGTCAATATGCGTGCAACCGCCTGCGGGGCTGAAGGCAGGGATCACTTCAATACGTGAGGGCTCACTTCAATACGTGAGGGCTCACTTCAATACGTGAGGGCTCAAGACCTTGAGCCCTGCCTTTAGCCCCCCCTTTCAGTATGCTGCGGAAGTGTTGAAGTGAGCCCTAAAAAAGTTGAAAAAACATGTTCTTCAATTCTGGTGAGACTTGTTATATGGACTCAGGAGCTATATTTTGCGACATAGCTTGTGTGCGTTTTTTGTGGGGGGGTCCGAAAACCTACTTTTGGGTTATTGCTTTACTTGAAAGTTCCTTCAGCATATCGTCAATATGTCCGCAGTATATGTCCAACATATTACAGCATAGTTGCAGTACATTTTCGAAGGGTGATGGGCGTGGTAAAGGGGACTTCGATGCAGTATGGTTCGAGGAGATCAAATTGTTCATGGTGAAAAGCGACCTCGCCATGAACGATCCCCTCAATCATCATCACCAAGTGATGCGGAGCGACATCGAACCGGCTTGCCTTCGGCTAGAGCCGCCGCCCTCGTCCAAGGGAAGGCGCCCCCCCCGTACAACAATCTTCGTTAGCCAAGCGCGCGATGAGAAATCCCGCGCAAGGCGGGTGCTTAGCCGATCGAGAGCCGATCAAACCTTCCAATGCTCAGGAGGGTACATCGCTCAAACCCCTTCCCAATATCAAGCTCATATTCCCGGAAGGTTGGAGTACCGCGGAAGGCTTCCGCGACCCGGATTATGAAACGATTACGAAGAAGGAACGCCTTTTGGCGTGGATTGCGCCTCCACATCCTCCAATATCTACGAGGGAACTGGAGTTGTCCGCGAGGTAGCACCCTTTCTCTTTCTTCTCGACGTTGAGGTTGTGTCTTTCTTGCTTCACAGGACTCTTTGCTACATGTATGCAACATGGTTACCATATGTTGCATACATATTGAGAGCATATTGTAGGGATCCTGGAACACATTGCAGGAAAGTCGATCCGCACTATGTGGAAGTGGACACGGTATGGCATCATAAGTGGCTGCCAACGCGACTGCTCCCGCACGATTTCTCCAGATTGGCGCACGATTTATCTCCAGACAATACCGCGTGGCCGGCTTGGTTACCACCTTCCGACATCTTGGAGCTAGAACCGGCAACGGTAACCTTTAAGGGGAAATCGTTTCGACTTGTTCCACCGGTGCCTAATTGCTTGCAACGGATTGTCGAAAGGATTCGTGGCATGCAAGAGGCAAGGTAAGGGACTCTCGTGGGGGCATGATTTCCCTCCCACCATTCCTGACGTGGCTCGCTGCAATAGTGCTGCAGCACGCGATCGTGATGGTTGCAGCATGTTGATGGGATGTTGAAAACATGTTGGGACGATATTGTTGTCTATTCTGCGAAAGGCGGATTAACCCGCCGTAACACGTTGTTACGGCGGGTTACCAATACCTAGGCATTTCTACGATATCGCGCGCGTAATCGACTTCGGGCAAAAAGTACGAACAACAGGCGTTTATCAACCCTCAAAATTACCCAAAAAAACGTTGCGAGAACTCTTGACACTTTGGTCTGAGGATTGGTAATCGAGTTCGGGCAAAAAGTAGGAACAACAGGCGTTTATCAACCCTCAAAATTACCCAAAAAAAGTTGGCAGAGCTCCAGGCACTTTGGGCTGAGGATTGGTCTATACCGATAGGGAAGTGGGCATGTGGCACGCGTGGGTGGTACGTTTATGCATAATTTGACGAATTTTCGAAAAAATGACATTTAGAAATGTTAGAAGGTTGGAGAAGTTTGGAGAAGGTTTGGACAAACTCAAGAATGTAAAATTTTGACATTTCGGGTTTTGGAGTAGCCGTGCGGGGCCATTTCGTTTACTGCAAATACCAGGGAATCAAGTTGTGCACATGGAATGCTTGCGCGACACATTAATAAGTTTATAAAAGGCCATTACAAGGTTTGGGAAGGTGCAACATGATAGTAGAAGGCAGTTAAAAGTTTCATGTCTAATATTTTAGGGTTTTAGGGTTGCTGGCGGGGTGGTGTGGGTGAAATATTAGTTGTGAGAGGGGGTTCGGCGTATGCGGGGTCCGCTATAAAGTGCACAATTTCGGGAAATGATGATATTACACGGTTTGATATTTTTGGAGAAGTTTGGAGAAGGTTTGGACAAACTCAAAAATATGAAATTTTGACGTTTAGGGTTTTGGAGTAGTCGTGCGGGGCCATTTTGGTCACTGCAAACAGCAGGAAATCGAATTTTGCACTTGGCATGCATGCGCGGCATATGAATGTGTCGCTACAAGGCCAATAACAAGCGGGAAATTATATTATATGATTTAATATTTTTGGAGAACATCGGAGAAGGTTCGTAGAAACAAAATAATGCAATATTTTGATATTTTGGGTTTTGCAGGAGCCGCGCGGGACCAATTTGTTCGACTGCAAATATCAGGATGGTTGCCGTGTCATGCACACGGCCGATGTTTTGAAAATAAAGAGCAATTCAATATGCAAGTGCATTTCCATGCTTATATTCCAATGTTCATACACAATCTAATGTATGAATACTTGCAAGTGACATGATTACCGTAGTGTCAGATTATTAGAGTTATGCAAAAATTGCAGCTTACTGTAGCACGAAGCACCAAGATGCGGCTCTCGGGACAGCTCAATAGCACTTTTAGTTAGGCAAACGATTTCTAAGCTAGCGCCTGTCGAACAGCTCTTCCAAGGAAACACGTGAGCGTGAAGCCCCACGAGCAAGGTCCTGCAATTGATCCGCGGTCAGGGTGAAAAGCTGCTGTGCTGGTTGGGCGAGCTGCTGTGGTTGGGCGAGCAGCTGCGGTTGCGCGAGCAGCTGGGGTTGCGCGAGGAGTTGCGGTGGTTGCGCGAATAGCTGGGGTTGCGCGAATAGCTGGGGTTGCGCGATCAATTGTGGTTGCAGCTGGTAGGCGATTGCTGAAGCTGCGAGAGCTGCTGCTGGATGAGTTGGATTGCCGATTGATGGAGTTGTTGCAGCTGTTGAAGCTGCTGAGGCTGCTGCACCGGTTGAAGCTGCTGGGGCTGCAGCACCGGTTGAAGCTGCTGGAAATGCTGCATCGGTTGAAGCTGCTGGGGTAGCTGCACCTGTTGAAGCTGAGACTGGGGCTGCGGGAGTTGCTGCAGCTGCAGGGGCTGCTGCGGCTGTTGAAGCTGCTGGGGCGGCAGCACCTGTTGAAGGTGAGACAGGGGCTGCGGGAGTTGCTGCAGCTGCAGGGGCTGCTGCGGCTGTTGAAGCTGCTGAGGCGGCAGCACCTGTTGAAGCTGAGACGGGGGCTGCGGGAGTTGCTGCAGCTGCAAGGGCTGCTGCGGCTGTTGAAGCTGCTGAGGCGGCAGCACCTGCGTG